>NDFF03000381.1:600000-894384 GCA_002150815.3 Grammothele lineata | reverse complement strand
TCGTGACTTACCTGTAAGCAGCTGCGACGGCCGCGCTAATCCCTCCGCCTGGGCAGCCCTCCTGACCGTGTCGACACCCCCGTGGCCCAATACCTCGCCTTCAGATGGGACAGGTGGTCTGGGAGAGATCTTTTTGGGGACCGCGCGTGGCTTCAATGGAGGGGTCGTACGGCGTTTAGGGGCCTTAACAGTACTGGCCCTGTCTGAAGGCAGGGTCAATGAGTGCTCGTATATCGTCGAATAGGTGATATTCCAAAGGCTCACTGAACGGGCGGATACGTCCTAGGGTCATAGTCCTCTAGAGGAACTTCAGTTATCACTGCGTCGAACCCGGAGATGACGTAGACTTACTTTTACGCCTGGGGGGAAAAACTCCTTGATCTTTGTTTGAGGCTTTGGATCCTGGTGCCATTCTCCCAGCCTCATTGCGGGTGGTCGTACAGTGGGCTGATCGTCAGACATATCCATCAGGGGATAAGGGAGGGAGGAAAGAGAAGGCTGTCCGAGATGAGCGATAGAGGGTCTCGGGAGAATCGAGGCTTGCATCTGGAGAGCGATAGAGCGCGAGGGGGAGGAGGGCGATAACCACCCCGCTATAATCAGCTCTTCTCGGGTTGACAACAGTCCGGCGTAGCAGTTGCATATGTACTGGAGCCATCGAAATGGGAATGTGTGAACCCGTAGGGCGATACGTTGCAGACTGCATACTTCTTTCTCGATCGCCCACTCATCCTTTAGGGACGTCGCGCTGTGCGTCGGTTTGCCTTCCACTGGGAGTCTCTGACGATGAAACTCGTTTCTATCTGGTCGCGAGTAAGGGGGTCAGAACAAAGCAGGATACATAGACGACGCAACGTACAGCTTCGGAACGTAGCCATTTCCTGGTACGATGTGGTCCTGCTGCTGCTGAACCGCCTCCGGAAGGAACGGTAAGGGCGTATACAGGATCTGAGGTAGTATAGAGTGACCGCGATATGGGGAAAGTGCTCGAACGCGAATAAAACACTGGCAGCGCACAGCAACGAGGACTCTTGCGCAGAGAGAAGGGGGTGAACTGAGAGGCGGTGGCTTGCCTGGTGTTAGACAAGGAGTGGGTGACGATCTGCATAGCGGCCTCGCTCAAATGCGTAGATGAGAGAGACCAGAGACCAGAAGCCACTGAGGCTCTGGGGACGCGGCGCTGCCTTGTTATACATTTCGACAGGACAACGGCCTTAGTATGTACAGGCGCAACGACTTTGAGCGGTGACAACTATTGCGATTTCCACGAGTGAAAAGCACCTAGTCCTAGGTCTGCAACAAACGCGTTTCACCGGCCATGTAACAACTTTGTGCGATGAATCTGTTTTCCACGCAACCACCGGGCATCATCAGCGAAGGTCCGTTGTCGTTGGTGGCCACTGGTTACAATGGGCTGTAAAGCTCCAACGAGGCTGGAAACGTGACTATCGATACTAATCGCCGATGCGAGTATACTCGACAGAGTAAAGAGCCTATGGCAATCCTGTGTTATGTTTCGCGGGTAGTAGTCACTATCGTTTGCATTAAAATGTGGCTATGTGCGGGAGCGGATTCAACAAGGATTCAAGGCCTGGAAGCAGGATAGATACTCACAATTCGCCCGGGCGACGGTGACAACATGACCACCCGCAGGTCTCCTCCGAGACCGGAAGCATGGCGGGGAAGGGGAGGCGTGGGCGTGTGGTGCGTTCCACGTGTTGAACTTGTCCGAGTCGGAGTTCGGAAATTGGTTCAAAGTGCCTTGTCGCTGGTACAGGCTTGAACGCCTTATAGCGGACAACGTAAACAATAAGCACATTAAATCGTTGCTAGAGTACTGTACGGCAGAGACAGGTAAGCCGTTTTGGTGTACAATGGGTGGAAGGGTCACAAAGAGTGATGCGGTCGTGGGGGCAAAAGCGGTACAAGCGGCGCTCCGGGTCGATCAGGCGCCCTAATTCAGGCGGCCTCGGCTCCCCCGAACGCTACCCCTTCCTTTATCCCGCCTTCCAGACCCCAGGCCGTCGGGCGCATGTACGCCTCAAATCCTGCACAACCTACGAGTAGAAGGAATTCCCAGAGGAGAGATCGCTGAAGAGGCAATGAGCGGGGATCGAGGCGTCGTCGTACGCGCCGGCGCTGACCGCGTCTCCGCCGTAGCTCATGGCCGAGCCATGAAAGGAGCTTTGGAGCAGAGGCACCGGGGGCGCAATCACGCCAGGGGCGCTGACCACCTCCCACCCCCAGTTAGCGCTCCCCGACAACACGTCTGAACCCACATCGCCTTGCCAGACCCCCCAAGTAACAGCCCCGCGCACGTCGTAGTCACCGTCTACCACGGGGACGTCCTCTGCGTCGACGAGGCTCCAGCGGATAGCATCAAAGGCCGCATCGATCTCTTCGGCAGATAAGGAACCAAGATCGCGAGTCATCCACCAGCTGGGAAGTTGTGGACCGTCTTCGTACTCCGGACAGACATCGGCGGTGGGCAAGAAAGCGTCAGAGGGGATTTGAAGGACCCCAGCGGTGGTCGGGTGCGGCGGAAAGAGAGATGAAACTTGATGATACAGAACGGAGGGGCCATCGATGAGCGGTACGCGAGGGGTGAGGGGCGAGTCGGGATCTGTCTCGTAGCTGGTGCTTTGCATAGAGTCTGCTCGAGCGTAGTGCGTACTTTCGAGGTCGTGGTTTGCATTGACGTCCATAGGGCTGGGGTAGCGCGGGACTCCGTCGGGAGAAGGCGGGGTATAGAACGTCGAAGACGGGCTCTGCGTTGGTGGGACGTCCGAACCTGAGAGATGGGCGGTTTCGAGGCTCGCGCTGATGGTTGCGTCGTCACGGCCTTCCTCAACGGGGTCTTGGGGATTGCTGGGACCCGATTTGCGTGACTTGAGCAAGCGATCGACGTCCTCCAACACCCTATCCAAATAGGCACTGCGGGCGTAGAATGAGGTGGGGTTGTTTCGCGGTTTGCGAGGGGGAGGTGACGGTGATGGCGGCGGGGGCGTTTTTTCCAATCGTGTCTGGACGGAGCTGCGGATGTTAGGCTCGTGCACGTATCCTGCAATGGAGAACTGCGGCCATGGATGCGTTGAGAAGGAGGGCTAGGTTGTATGCGCTGAACGCGAGCGAGCGAGAGCTGGACGTACCGCGGCCGAAGGGGTGTTCTCGTTCGGGCCCGGGCGACGACGCTTCTTGGGGTTTTCGCACTCTTCAGTTCGCTTAGCGTTGGGAGGCCGTGGTAGCTAGGGATACCATGAAAGGACGGCTATCGGGGAGATGAAGACTCTGCTTACGAGCGGTCTATGGCGATATGAGCCGGCTGTTTTGAAAGGACATTGGACGTCTAGCGAGCTGAGACGAGTGGAGGTGTATCTACGCCTTTCAGCGACCATCGCTGCTACCCGACGCCTCTTGGGAGTAACAAGGAATGTAAGGCGGGGGGAAAGTGCTCATCGAGGTTATCCTTGAACGTCCCCGAACCCCTTAGTGCACAAGATGTTGAGACGCGACCCTGAATGTCGGGAACGCATGCGACCACAATGAAAGTCGCGCCCTCGAAGATTGGACACGTGCATCAGAGACTGCCAAATGAGAGAACTTGGAGAACACGGCGTTGCGGCGGCCGACTTCTGGGCTCCTAGGGTCCTCTACAAGGCTTCCAGTGATGATGCCCATGACACCAGTCACGATAGACAGGTCTGAGTGGATGTCCATTGACGCACAGGCACGAGAGCAAGCATCTGGATCGTTCGTCGGGAAGTGATTATGCGCGGGATGGGCCCGCCCTTGTCTCGCTTTTCGAGCCTTGTGCATGGAAGTAGTTGAAGAACTGATCCGTCGCGGCTCGCTTCTCGACCCTGGCATAGCAGACGGGCAGTCCTGGGGACCGATTCTGACTTTGAATGCTGCTATGCGGGAGCTAGTCACCGCCATCCCATGCTGGGTTCGGCGTGGAGCATGCCTCTCTGCATCACTGCCCCGAGATACGACCATCGAGGTGGTCGCGGTGGCGTAGCAGGATTTGAATCGATAGCACTAGAATTCCGGCGCAATTACGATAATCATGCTGATGCGCTAGATTAGAAGCGTCAAACGCGTGAGCAAACGCAGCTGTCGTAGTGGATCTCTGCGCTTGCTATTGCACGCACACCGGTGGGTATCGAAGTCCGCAGTTGGGGAGGTATTCTGGAAGTGCCAGGGCCCCGCTCGATTGAACTGTGAGAGTGCGCGCGCATATTTGATGATGGCGTGACTGATACTGGCTAGGCCTTCTCAAAACCCGCAGAATCGGGGTCCGCACCTGATCCAAGCCCTCCGCGCGGGGCGGGTGAAGGCGGCGAGCCGGTGCTTCCACGGAACAAAGACCGAGCTTCGGGGCGCTCCAGGGACTCTGCGCCGTACGCGTGATGGCCTCCTTGTCCGCCCTTTGTCACGATTGCCCTCCAGCACACGGAGGCGCGGGATTGCGGATGGGGAGTGTTTGTCGGGGCGGGGGCACCAGCGTGTGTGGGTCCACCTTGACGGTTGTTTACACAAACCTGCCATAGGCGGAAACTCTTGTTAACCCTCCGCCGGTCCCACGTCAGACTTCCGCGCGGAACGAGACGCACGAGCGAATTTCATCTTGCAAGCTTCTTCGCCACGAGGATGTCGCAAGGTGGATGGGCGGTGCTATCAAGCTGTTCGAAGACACACAGGCGGGAGAAGGCTCGTTCGGCTAGCTCGAACGATGAACGCACCAGAGCAACATTTGCTTTGAAGCTGAGGGGGAGAGAAGGATATTGTCGAGCGAAAGAGCAGTCTGAGCAGCTTTGGGACGCTGAGACGCTGAGTCGCGACAGCAGCAAAGGCGGCCGTCACGTGGGAAGACAACCCACATCAGAAACGCTTCCGGATTTGTCCATATTGGCGACCGGAGCCATTGAGAACTTCCGCCGCGCGGAGCAGGGTCGCAGGACTCAGTTCCCAATGTTACGGTGCGCTCCTTTGTTCTCCCATCTCTCTTACCCTCAAATAGTCAGCCATTCAAATCAGATGCGTGCGCACATCAGACTCGAGCAACAAACTGGGCCGTTAGACACAAGTTAGACACGGAAAACAACATGATGCTTATTTGCAGGCATACGCGCAATGAGCAAAACGGTCGTATGTAAAATATGTCATGCAAGGTCGTAGCATATTAGATAACATGGAACATATATCATAGGAAGAATAGGGGAAACTTGTAAGGGTTACGAAACTAGGGACCTCGACCAGCCCTCGTCTTGACTTCGCATGGCCTCGAAACCCATTCAGGAGGCTTAATCTCCTCCATCCTCTTCGGCTTGGGCTGTGCGACCATAACGTTGGCCTGGACACATGTCGCTGAGGGTGCGGCATCCTCCGGCGATCCATTCCCGATCTCCGGAGTAACGCCGTCGGACATGAAAGCCAGAGTTTTGCCGGCATTCAACTTCGTGTATCCATTGTGCAGCTCGCGAGCATCGACGGCCCCTGCCAGCGCGCTGAACGTGCTCATGGGCGGGGAGCTCACGGAATGCGGCGGCGGCGGCGGCATCTGACGGCAAGGGTTGTCGAAGGTGCGATTCGAGGGGGTCGACGGCGAACTCTCATTGTAGGCGGGATAGGGTGGTCCGTTTCTGAACCCACCAGTTTGCATAGCTCCAGGGTCATAACAGTGAGCTCTGGCAACGTGGAAAGAGTCGCAATGTTGGGGAACGGATGAAGTGCACTTTGCGTTCCAGGAGGTGGGCTGAGCAAATTGAGCGGTGCCAAATCCTGGGCCGGCCTGGGCGCTTGGGTACGGAGCCCAATGACCGGCCTCTCGAAGCTGAGCGTGAGTAGAGGCGCTGGTTGAAGCGTCCTGTTGGGAACAAGGAGGATAGCCAGAGTGCCCTCGCCGGTGGGATGGGCGAGACGTAGTGTGAGCGTAAGGGTATTCCATCGCCACGGAAACCGTGGCATTGTACGGCAGATCAGATTGCGACCATAGCTGAGGATGCTGCTCGCTAGCAGTCCGAGTATTGCGGATGGTGGGGTGATGCGCGGACTAGAGATCAGGTATAAGTCTGCAATTATCAATAGTGTAGACAACGCGTGACATACAGAGCTCATTGTAATTTTTCGAACACACGTAACAGGCCGCCTGTACTGAAGGTTCGTGGTGAGCCAGTCGTGGGCGAGGTGACGAAGAGCGGCCTTTTTAGTGCCGTTTTATGCGGCGAAGAGTTGCTTATAACCCTGCACGGACGGGGACGGTAAGCTTTGCACATGTCACTACTATCCTTTCGAACAAAACGATTCGGAGAGCCAGCACAGTGGCGTGGCAAGTGATCCTTAGGAATCGCTTTGGCGTCCTGCTTCCGCGCATGATATATGCGTGTGCCTTGGGCCGCGGCAACGCGTGGCATGCCGTGCACAAGGTTGAAGGGTGCTACACTGCAATATAGGTCAAAGCGATCAGTGGTACCAGCCACGAAGTATCAATGAATGTCGCCTCTACTAGCAAGTCTGGCGAGAATCACGGGTATTGTGTCTTGCCCTAGATACACAACAATACAGCAGACCTGGGTGAGCTTGGAACTGCTAGTCGATTGAAGCAGCGCCGGTCGCCGGACGTCATGTTGCGGTTGGAAGCGGGGGAGTCGAGCATCAGAGCAACGCGCGTCACTCGTTATTCAGGGCCGCATTGATTACTAAGCATGGGCGTTTATCGAACAGGCGGACAAGAACGATTGCTAGCATCCCTGTGAGTCTCTCCAACCCCCACCGCCCCCCCGTAGCCCTTACCCTGCCACCGGGTGCCGCTCCCATACACAAAATCTACATGTAATATTTGGAGTCGATGGGCTGACATGAGGGCAACAAGGTCTCGCCTGCTAGCGTCGGAGTGTGGACGATGTAGCACCAGCCTTTGGCGCCAGCGCCCGGTCCATCCCCTCGGCATTGAGGCGCAATGCCCTCAAATTCCCATCTGCCTTCTCTCGGGTCCTTTGTGAGTTGCACACGTGTTGTACTCTGATCCGATTTAACGAGATTCTCTTCTTTCGGCTGCGTGACTCGTCGCAGCCCTCCACGCTCGACGTTTCTGGCGACAAAGCTGCCAACCTTCGCGGGAGTCCGCGCCCGATGCTACGGCTCTGGAGCCTGTGGTGGGTGCAGTGTTTAGATACGAGACCGGGTAGTGCACTTTTCCTACCGTTAATCTTTGCATGGGAGTCTGCCCCAGCTCCTCGACAAGCTGCGGCGGACGCGGCTACTATTAGGGTGTGTACAGCGCAGGCAGAGAACCAATCAATACGTACGGGCCTGATCCCGAAGCTCACCGATACGCCACGAAGGAGTCGTGTCCTTGGGGAGCTTCCGACCCTACTTGAACGTGTTCTAAGAGATGCCCTTGTACCTTCAATCCCCGCGATGATCATCATCCTCACCCTCAAGGTCTGGCACCGCGTATAAACTCCGGTCACCTGTCTACTGAAGCCAACCTGCTCTCTCCTTCCTCCCTTATTTCCTGACTTGTCACATCACAGATGTCTGACGATCAACCCATACGACCACCCGTCATGAAGTGGGGGGAATGGGAGCAGGATAGGACTCCTCAAGCGAAAGTCAAGGAGTTTTTTCCCCCAGGCGTAAAAGTAAGTCTTCGTCATCTCCGGGTTCGACGCAGCGATAACTGTTTCCTCTAGGGGACTATGACCCTAGGACGTATCCGCCCGTTCAGTGAGCCTTTGGAATATCACCTATTCGACGATATACGAGCACTCATTGACCCTGCCTTCAGACAGGGCCAGTACTGTTAAGGCCCCTAAACGCCGTACGACCCCTCCAAAGCCACGCACGGTCCCCAAAAAGATCTCTCCCAGACCACCTGTCCCATCTGAAGGCGAGGTATTGGGCCACGGGGGTGTCGACACGGTCAGGAGGGCTGCCCAGGCGGAGGGATTAGCGCGGCCGTCGCAGCTGCTTACAGGTAAGTCACGAAAGAACAAACAAGCCCTTTTAAGACTGCGACCTGATACTATCTTCTACGAGGCGGCTCAGCATGCGCTTCAAATCCACGTCCCCGGCATACATATACCGCTCTCCAATGCCCTCCCCATCCATCTCATCACGCAGGACCTTCGTCTTACTCCACGCTCACCGACTCGCGGACGTCTCAAGCAGCGCAGGGGTATTACCTCGCTGCTATTAGGACACGTCCACCGCCTCTCGACACCTTGGAGATATTCCCGACGCCTACAAGGCACACGAGCGATTGCTCGCCATCGACTCTTCTCGACGAGCTGTACGCCATTTATTCTGGCCCCACTACCAACGTCGAAGACGTCTTCTCGCGCGGGCTCGTCAACACATGCGGTCCAGACCGCCGCCCTTCTCTTGCTGCGCTCTCTCGCGCGGGGAGGGTCGTACGCGGTCGGTGCGTCGCGAACGCGCTCAGCTACGGGTACGCCCGCGCGGTCGTCCCTGCCGTTCAGGATCAGTCACACACTCCACACATCGGCCAACAACCTCCATCAAACCACCCATCCCCTTCGACGTACTGTACCGGGCATGCAGCGGGCCAAGGCACTTCTCCGAGTCCCGGGCCTACTTCCTAACACAGGCGACGACGTCCTTATCCCCGAGTTGTGTGCGATGCTCCTCGCCTCGCTATCACCGACCGTCGCATGGGACCAACTGCCGACCATGGGGACCAAGTATTTGGCCATGCTAATGGACGCCTCATTTGAGTTGGGCGTTGCATCGTTGGACCCAAAAATGATCGCTTTGTACCATATGGTCGCCGGAGCGGGTGAGTGTCACGGTTTCTTTGCTACTACTTCAAGATCGAGTCGTCTTCTTCTCGTCGCAACCAACTGACTTTCGTGTTGTTTTGGTGAAAGACCGGATTCCTCGGATGTCATCCGATGAGCTGCGCTCAGCTTACAGATTTACGAAGGCCAACACGTCTCGAGACAACAACTCCCGCATGCCCGTCTCGTCCTCCTCACGGCCAGCAACCTCGGCACTGACTACTCCGGCTCCTGTAAGATTGCCTGCCGACTCAGGACCGGCTACACAAATACGTCGGGCCGCCGAATGGGCCGCCCTCCGACGCTCGGGCTAGCTCATGTCTACGACCCTCCGAAAGGCTCGCTCCTGGCCGTGGCTTTCGGTTTGTTCAACGCCCGTCCCAACCACTCTACTACCATATCAGATCGACATAAGTTGAATCGTCACGACTCACGACTCACGACTCACCCGGATTCTTGAGCGGCTCGAGACCTCAGCCCCAGCGGTTTCATCAGCCCAGAGGAAGCTCGCGCGCAGCCCCGGGAATGGGCCCATATATGCGGAACGTACTGAATGGGCCTCTCCATACATCGTGGCAAGGCGAGACCGTGGTGTACGTCCCGAAGGACGCATCGTCTCACGGACGGAATTTTGCGTGGCTCAGAGGGGATGTTCTTTCCGGTTAAAGTCGTGGCAAGCGCGTAGTGACACCGGCCCTACCTTCGTGGCGTGTCGGAACGTGGACAACAATCAGTCCGGATCGTGTGGCGCCTCTCCCATGAGCACTCACTTTGGGAGCACAAGGAGAAGGGGTATTGCATACCCTGTTCTCGATTGTCACCTACCACACGTACAACGCAGAGACAAGCCGCGTGCGCGCAGTACCCACGTGGCTGAGATGCCCGGTATCGCGCAACTCAAGCGTTGATACATGTGTTTGGTAAGCTGGCGGGCCCTTCCGGGTTCGTCGTCGTAGAAGTAGTGCCGTGCGAGCAGCGGCATCCTGAATTTAGTACGCTCATACAAAACGAACCATATAGTGTACTTACAATACGTAGCAGTATCTCCAATTAAAGAGCTGAATACATCCTCTTTCATCTCCATGCATAGCTCTGGGGTCCGCTGGCCGAGTTCGCGCTCCGGATGATGGGCAGTATGCTATGAGCCGGTGAATGATCCTAAGTTCATTAACTGACACATAGCATGCCCCATTTCCAGGACTAGCTGCATATTTGAAGGACTGTCGAATATGCGTAGCCTTGATGAAAGTCGTTGGTCACTGAACTAGCTTAGAATGCTGGGAGTTGGAGAGTCGGAGAATTGGGTAGAGACGACCGCCTTGTGAATCGCGGCCACGCCTAGATTTGTCCGGCGCCTATGTAGGCATATGTCAGCAAAGCGCCACGGAACCGGCTTGAACCGGTTCAACTTTCGATCTGGGTCCCTGGTGGCGCACCCTAGCGGTGTCTCCCTACTTCTACGTACTCCGTCGTCTGAAAACTGACAGCCATCGGCGTATTAAGCAGTATCACGCGTATATGCACGGGCGAACTGCTCCAGCTCTAAGTCCATCGTAGGAATGCGCAAATAGATCAAGACCAATTTCTCACCGCGCGTTGCAAGTACTCAGGAGAACCTATCCAGCGACGGTCCACCGAGAAACGCTACTATCTCAAAAGATCAGGAACCACGAGATTTCTCATTATACGTACACCGCTGCTCTACGTATCGACATCGTATGTGCTCACTTCCTAAGCTATGAAAGGTCACTTGTATCTACCTGCAGTCTACAGCTTGAAAATTTCCCTAGCGGTGTATGGATAGACTACAGAGGTCAAACTATATCAAAGTGCCATGACATCGGGAGACTCATCAACAACGAATGATCAACTCGTCCATGGGCGTGCTCCTGAAGACGATGACCGCGCTATGAGTCTTGAAACGGGTATTGTACCCGTTTGAAAACTCATAGCGCGGTCAGCAGACTTCTAAGGACACGAAACATGCGAGGATGTGAGGAAGGAATTGATCGTCGACTGACGGGATGTAGGGGATGTAGGGGATGCAGCGCAGGCAGGCTCATCTTAAAAAGCACATCGATAAGCCATCACGGCCTCTGCCGATGTCCTGGACAAAGGACATGTCAGCGCTTGTCGACGCGTGCAAACGAGCAATCCTTAGGGCGGAGTGCAACTTCAGCGCTTCAGCGCCCATGAGACGTTGTTCTTTTGTGTTGCTTCCCGGTGGCACAAGGAGACTCGACGCTTCCCGCAGTCATGTCCGCCATTGGAGCCGAACATTTGAATTTCAGCGCGCCCTACTATCCCGGGGACGGCATCAATGGAGTGACGCAGCCAACGATGCCAGTCCGAAGACAAGGGTATTTCTGCATCGGGTGAACAAGATGAGTTTTGCTGCAGTTACTAGGCTAGGCGCGAACAAGGCATGCTACATTTGCTTCAGTGTTTAGTGGATAGCCTCGTCAAAGTCACCACCTGGTAAGGCCATTGGTCTTTCTCGAATCGGGCGACCTAAGGCTAACGAATGCTCACAATGCCTCAGGCAGACCACGCCGGAGTTGTCATCAGCCATATGTACTAGAGCGGTAGTGACTCACAACTTGAAGTCTCTACGGCGGACTTGAGTGCCATACACGGCAATCAACACATCGTTATAGGTAAGTCAGATGTCTGGATAGAAGGGAGAATAACATAATGACAAGTTTGTAGTGGATGAGCACCACGACGTACCGTCGCTCCGGGTTTTGAAAACGGCACTGTTCCTTGCGGATCGGTTGAGCGGTGCATACGAATAAACATATTTTCTGCGTAGTAGTTTCATCTCCAATTGAACCTCAGCATCTGCTCCCAGAGTTTGCACTACACTTCGTCGTCTACACTGAACCATTACGGCGATTTCTGTTAGCCTTGGAGAGTCCGGATTGACCACCGTCACTGGGTGAAACCGCAAAGCGTTTGTCCTTATTGTTAGACCCATGATAGTAAATTAAACGGTCCAAGAACGGGTAAAAGATAACGAGGGGTATCATCAAGCAGCTACGTGGTTCAGCGAGACTTAGTAGTAGTGGTCAGAAACTTAGGCGTCACCGCCGGCCATCTTGTGGCGGCTCAGGCACAATTGCCACGTGGTCGCGCTCAGCGCTAGAGGTGCACGGACGCACGGACCGGGACTGACCCTGTGCTCATCGCTAGATATTCTTGTCGAAGCTGACGTCTCTGACCAACCTCCACCCACGTCTCCCGCCTCCTTCGTCTCTACCATTAGCCCCTTCGCTCTACTAGTGAAAAGTTGAATTTGTAGCCCCCTCCGCGACATCAATGATCGAATAGCGAGCAGGACCGCCCAATATTTGCTTCGCACCACTCTGCTGTCTCTTACCAATTCCCACACAGAAGGTAAGAATGCGGACAACACATATAGGGGAAATCGATCGAAGGGGATGAGAGGATCCGCGCCATGCGCTTCTCACGTCCGCGTCAGGTGGATCCAATCAAGATATCTGCAGGCGTATCGCATGCTGGGCTCAGATGTCGTTGCTCGCCGCCCTCTTGCACCTCCTCCCACTGCCCTCATCTTCATCATCAACTTGTCTCCCCAATCTGCCCTCGCTACATACCTTCCCTCTCTCTAGGCATCTAAATCGCACGCTTTACAATAGTTCTGCAAAGATTCATTGATGTAAGTGATACTCCCTGGCCCGCCGTCAACGCGATGTACCTCTATGTACGTATGCTGACTGGCGGCCGATAGAGCCATCATTTCTCCATCGTTTTCGTACATCCATATCTATCTGCTCGATCGATCCCCTCTTCACTCAACAAAACCCACAAACTCCTGGACTTGACATTTCTCTTTTCCCTCACGTTATACGGTGCTTTGGACTTTTGCCCATCATACGTTCAAATTTAGTTTCGAGGTAAGCACACATTTCTTTACCAGTCTCCCGGTGCATGCATTAATTGATGACGTCTTATGTAAAGCTATGTGGTTCATCAATACCGAGACAGCAGAGTTGAAGGAATTCAAAGGCCCGGAGCACGTTCCTGGAGGTTACGCCATTCTATCACACGTCTGGGGTGCCGCTTCGGAGGAGGACACATTCCAGGGCGTTCGTGATGGGACGAAGTTGCTCCAGGAAAGCGAGAGACTTTCCTCCACGCGTATCGAGGACGCACGCTCCACTCTCACTCTCGAGGTTCTCCACGACAAGATAGAGAGACTTGAGCGAACTGTCGAGCACCAGGAGGCGATCATTGATAAACTCCTGTCCGCCATTCACCTTCAGGATGATATTGTTTCCCCTCTACCGTCCCCGCCTTCGTCGACTTATTCTCCAGTCCAGGAATCCTCAGACCACTTTAAGCCTCCCTTTTCTGAAGCAGACGACAACCGCTCGCTCTCACGTCCTGCTCCCCAGCGCATGCCCTCCCGGCCTCTTTCATTCCTGTCGAAAAAGATCCAGGGCTTCCTCCGCGAGGCCAAGAAGGACGGCTTCGCATGGGCATGGGCAGACACGTGTTGCATTGACAAGACGAGTAGCTCCGAGCTCACCGAGGCCATCAACTCAATGTTCCGATACTACGCCCTTTCAGACGTTTGTTACGTCTACTTATCCGATGTACCCGACGGCTACAGCATATCCGATTCAAGATCCGAATTTTTGTTTAGTCGGTGGCACACGCGCGGCTGGACGCTGCAGGAGCTCCTCGCCCCCAAAAAGGTCCATTTCATGTCAGACCACTGGACACTTCTCGGAGACAAGTACACGCTCGCAGACATTCTCCAAATGATCACTTCCATTCCCGTGAGCGTGTTGCGTTTCGAGAAGGACATTACCGAGACCAGCGTTGCGGAACGAATGCAGTGGGCGTCGACTCGCTCGACGACGCGCATCGAAGATGAGGCATACTGCCTCTTCGGTATCTTCGGGGTCAACATGCCAACGCTGTATGGAGAGGGTCCGAGTCGGAACGCGTTCTACAGGCTGCAGGAGGAGATTCTGCGGACCATGCCAGACACGAGTCTGTTTGCGTGGGGTGGCTGGAACACTTTCACAGAACTTGAGAAGCTAGAGAGCGCTGTGCATACTGCCAACCCTGACGGCATGAGACAGTCATTGGCAGTTCGCGAGGAGTCCTATCTTTTTGCCCCATCGCCATCGAAATTCCGTTCATCCAAGGATGTTCATTTTACTGGTTCAATACCTGCAAGCATAACTACCATGTCGGTAAGCCCAATATGTTACATTCAGCATTGCGCCGCGCTCACAAGATTCTCTTGCAGAGTTCTACGCACTTAGCGGAGGGATCTACTACTATGGAATCCACGGTACCCTCCTTCGCAGTGACCCCGCATGGTATCCGCATCCGTATTCTCATTCACCTACTGAAGAATTCCGACTCTTATCTCGCCATGCTATGGGGGATTCAAAAGGCTGGATATAACAACTCATTTGTCTGTCTACTGCTTCACAAGGGCAATTCAGTTCCTGGGAGGGACATCCCAACCTACACCTGCTCTCTATCTGATGGACAGAGACTCCTTGCTATCAATACCAGTCTTGGTATTACATTGAAGTGGGATTGGTGTAACATGTATATCTCCGGACGCCCAGTATACCGCGCCTCCGATCCAAAGGACCCACAAGAGCTAGTCGACCACCTGCGCGTAGGCCCGGGCGCACAGCCCTTCTTTTTGAGCAGATCGAGCCTCGCAATGCTCTCGGCACCGGACAAGCTGGGGCTTAAACTGGTCAATGCCACGGTCCCGCCATTTTCGTGGACACACATAATCCCGACCGTGCTCATTTTCGACAGTACGCAGTACTCGCTCTACTTCGTTCTCGAGTTCGGCTGGTGTTGCCATGCTGCCAGTGCGGACGGCGAGCTCGGAGCACACTACTGCATGGGACGGTTCTGTAGGGAGACGACAGACATTGACCGCGAGTTGGTGCACGACTGCAATAAGGATCATGTGGTACAGGATGAAGATGGGCGGAGTCTGGTTGTGGTGAGGGCGCCGGAGGAGACATTTGGCGGCTGGAACGAACTTCCCAAGATCACTCTTCTTTTCAAGCGGAGTAGCCTGTATGTCCGGGGGAAGACGTTGGAGGTTTTGGTAGGAGATATCGATTCGGGGAAGCCCCCGGAATGGTTGCGGCGGCGATTGCGGTAACGCACCGCATGCAGGCTGAGCCGGTATTCCATGAGCGGGACTAGCTGAGGAAACTATACAATTATGCCGGGTATCCTCTCAAGACGAGAGACACCAATGAAGGTGTCGAGGTGCGAGTACGAGTACTACTATCTTCCGCTATCTCCCTCTCTCCTCCCCGTCCCCTCTCTCCTCCCCGTCCCCTCTCTTCCCTCCCGCAAACCGGTCCCCCAATCCCTACCCCCATTCCCCAATCCCCATCTCTCGTCCCCCCGCCGTCCACCAGAATCGAAACCAAGAGCAAAGGAGCGCAGCGTCATGTGTGTCTGGGACGTATGTATGTATGTGTGTATGTGTATGTGTGTGTACTGAGTGCGTGCACGTAAGCGGGACAAGAAAGGGGCGAGTCGGAAGGAAAGGAGCGCGAGGGGACCGGGATCGGGAGCAGGTCGTCTGGCATGTCATGAGAGCGCGAGCGAGTATACACTGGGTCAAGGAGAGACTACGGAGAGAGCTACCTAACGA
This sequence comes from Grammothele lineata, assembly GCA_002150815.3. Classification (NCBI taxonomy): domain Eukaryota; kingdom Fungi; phylum Basidiomycota; class Agaricomycetes; order Polyporales; family Polyporaceae; genus Grammothele; species Grammothele lineata. The sequence goes on along the minus strand of NDFF03000381.1, from coordinate 878,904 downwards.
ATTGGAAAGAGAAAGAGAGAGCAGCAGAAACGGTGGGACCGGCGGAGCGCCGCGCACCCGACGGGCACACGCGCCGCCCGCCCGCCCTCCTACCCGGGACAGCACGGACACACGCGGGCAGAGAAGAAAGAGCAGGAGTCAGGACCCGTGTCACGCAGCGCGGCGAGGAAGCCTCCGCGCGAGAGCGCAACAGCACGCGCGCGGGCACGCTCAGATGAGCGACCCCTGCTGCTGCGCCTGCTGCTTCGACGCGTCCTGCCCAACTCCATTCATCCCGAGTCCGAACGCACCCGTCCCAAACGCCGACCCGCCCGACCCGAACGCGCTCGACCCGAACGCGCCACCGGCCCCGGTCGGCGTCGTCCCCGCCCCAGCGCCCAGGCCGAACGGCGACGGGGAGCCCCCACCGACCCCACCGACCCCGCCGCCGCCCCCAAGGAAAGAGGGAGACGGCGCAGCAGACGCAGGGCTGCTCGTCGCGGAGAACATCGTCGCCCTGAACGGGTTCGCGCCGCCCAGGGAGCCCGTCGCCTGCGGGCGGAGGCCGACGCCCAGGGAGGACGAGGAGCCGAACGCTCCCCCCGCGCCCATACCCGTGCCCATGCCCATGCCTGTCGGCTGCGAGTTCAGCCCCGGGAAGCCCCCTCCGCCCGCACCCACGCCTGTGGGCGGGGAGCCAGGGGAGGAGCCGGCGGGCGTGGATGGGGTAGAGGGGATAGGCGGGAGAGACTCGAGGAGCGCGGCGCCGAACGAGGAGGAAGGTTTGAAAGCTTTGAGGCCGCTGAAGCCCGTTTGCTGGCGCTGCACCGGCGCGTTCCCTGCCCCCGCCCCAATCCCAGCCCCGGAGATGGAGATGGAGGGGGCGCCCCCAGCGGAGGACGTCGCCCCAGTGGGCTGAGAAGAGACCGAGGAGAAGAGCGTGTCGGAGAAGGCGGAGGAGGTGATCGTGCTCGAGGTCGGCTGCGAGGTGAGCGGGGACGCGAACGACGGGCCGCCTCCACCACCGCCGGGTTTGGAAGAGTCGAACGAGAAGGAAGAGGCGACGCCCGCCATGATCGACGACGATCCGTTCGCGTTCGCGCTCGACCCGTTAGGCCGCGCCGACGGTAAACTCGAGCCAAGACTGCCCAAATCGAAGAACGCCCCCGTCTGTTGCGTCTGCTGCTGCTGCTGTTGTTGTGATTGCTGCTGGGCTTGCACGCCCCCGCCCATCGCGAGCTCCATCAACGTAGGCGGCTTCGGGACGGGCGGGGCGGGCGTGATCACCTGCCCGAACGGATTCCGCGAGCCCGTCTGGTGCGTCTTCACCGGCATCGCCGGGGGCGGCGACGCCGCTCCCGCGCCTGTTCCGGGGCCGGTGAGCGGGGCCGTCGCAGAGCGCGGGGGTACGTTCGCTGCGCCGGCCGCGGACGCTTGTTGTGCGAATGGCTGTGCGAAGGTCGGCGCGGACGGCGCGGGTGCGGGTGCGGACGGTGCGCCGCCGAAGGCATTTGTTGTTGTCGAGAACGGGAACGACGGCTGAGTCGGGTTGGAGTTGGAGTTGGGCGACGGCTGGGCCAATCCGGTGGGCTGGAAAGGGCTCGGAGAAGGTTGCATGGGATTCTGTGAGGCCGCCGGGCTCTGCTGCTGTTGTGGCTGCTGAAGCATAGGGAACGGGTTTGTGCTCTGCTCCGGACCCGCGCCCATCGACGGCTGGGGCTGCTGCTGGGCGCCGAACGCGGCGGGCATCCCCGTCATCTGCGGGAACATCATGCTCTGCCGGAACGGGTTCGCGCCCGTCATCTGCGGCTGCAACATCCCAGTCGGTTGTGCAGACAAGAAGGACTGGAACGTCGGTTGCTGCTGTTGTTGCTGCTGCTGCTGAGGCTGCTGCATACCGAACGGGTTCGTGCCGCCACCACCCATCGGCATCGCGGTTTGCTGGGGCATGAGGAACCCGGTCGGCTGTGGTTGCATCTGCATCTGCGTCGCCATCTGCATCTGCATTTGCGGGGGCTGCTGGCCGAACGCTTGCGCGCCGAGCATCGCCCCGGTCATCATTTGCTGCTGGAAGGGGTTCTGCATCGCCTGTTGCTGGAAGTATGATGCTGTCGGGCTGGATGTGCGTGAGCGAAGTGCGCTAGAGATGGTAACAGATATGGGAGAGGTACCTGTTCGTTTGTGGGTTGAACATCGTTTGCTGCTCGCCCTCGATCGCGGTGAAGAAGTCGATCATGGCCTTCTGGCCTGGCGTCTTTGCTGCTGTATCCGCGTCCTTGGACGAACTTGCTTCTGCTGGCTGAGGGGACGGGGATGCTGCACGCCGACACGTGAGCCGACTCGAAACTACTCGTCAGGCAGAAACGTACGCTTCTGAGCAGGTTGGGGTGTCGCTTTGATACCTAGCTTCGCGTTCCGTTCCGCAGCCTCCTTCTGCGTCTTGTACTCGATCCTGTTCTGCTCAAAGTTCGGGTCGTTCAGGTACTCTTCCAGCGAGCTCGCCAGTGACACTGGTGCCTGTTTTCATACATATATGTCGATGTCAGCTAACTGCACGAAAGACCCGACACAGCACACGCACATGTCTCAAGTTCGGAATCGGCACGTTGAGCAGATTCTGCAACTTCTTCGCGACGCCCAGGTACTCGACGACGCGCTCGGTCTGCTTGCAGAAGTGCTTGTAGATGGCGAGCGCGTCCTGCGCGTCGATGCGGGACATCTCGAAGTAGTGCTCGAGGACGTTGATGACGCCCTCGTTGCACGCCTGGAAGAGGATGAGGAGGTCCTTGACGAGCATTCGGAGGGCGGTGATGTTGAGTTCGTCTTCGAGGTCGTCGAGGTAGAACTGGAGGTTCGTTAGCGTTGTTGGAAAGCAAGGCGGAATACATGTTGCGTGCGCGGGCGTACGAGGGGCCGTCGTAACCTTTCTTAGCGAGGTTTCAAGTGTAAGGCGGCGCATTCACCCGGCCCCTAAGATCGCCCGAGACCGGCGGCTCGTCATGTATATGCGTGGTTCTCGGGGTGCTTTCGAACACCAGAAACCATGAGATCCAATGCACCGAGCTGGTATGCGAAACGCTCTTCACGAGGTGCCGGGGCGCTACAACCGCATCACCAGACCCTGATTCCACCGAACTTCAGGCAGCATAACCTGCAATAAGCCGCCTCACTAGCTGGCACCTCGCGCGTCCGATAGCTTCGCGACGATCAGCGGCTACCCATACGGACAGCCACAGTTCGGCGAAGCGTAGGGACATGGGTCCACGCGCGACACATAACTCGAGCAGTAGTTCGTGAACTGAACTCACCCGACACTCGATCAGGCCGTCTACCATGCGCTGGACAATCTTCGTCTCGCGCAAGAGCCCCTTCTCCACGGTCATGACCCGCAGCTTACGCCCAGCCATGGTCTTGCTGCGCGCCAGGTTCGCGCTCGCGGCGAGCGGGGCCGGGGGCGCGGCCTTGCCCTTCCTGCGATGGCTCTGCTCGAGGTCCTCGTCGACGGCCTGTGAGTTGCGCATATCGCGGTTCGTCTCGGACTGGACGCGGATGGCGTCGTGCTTGAGCTCGCGGTAGGCCCGTATCCTGAGGTCGAGGTACTTTGCGTAGTTTTGGAGGTTCTGGGGCGCGGAGTAGCCCTCCCAGCTGCCGGAGGAGACGTTGCGGAGCTTGAGGACGTCGGAGGAGGAGAGGTATTGGAGGATGTTGTCCGTCGCGCCGTTGCGGATCATGGTGTGGAGGACGATGAGGGCCTTGAACACGACCTTGGGGGGCAGGGCGGTCGGACATGGGACGTGAGAGCGTCACGGGGCGGGCACTCACGATGACGTTGGGTTCACGGAATCGGGGGGAGAGGGCCTTGCAGACATCGTGCACGGCGCCGTCCTCTGACCAGGTCGCGGCGATGATGGGGTCGAGGTACTGCGCGGGGGACGCAGTGGACGGAGGTCAGGCGGCGGACCGGGGAGCTGGAGGTTGATGATGGAGAGCGTACCTTGGCCTTGGGCGGGGCGGCCTTGGGCTTGCAGGCGAGCTTGACGGTCTTCTCGTAGCTCGTCATGCGGGGCGTGAGGAAAGAGGAGGACGGCGGGGAGGCGGGTAGTGTACAGGGCGAGAGGAGCACGGCCGTCGACGCGCTCAAGCCTCGGGCTCTGAGGCGAGTGAGCGCTGGGCACAGAGTGAGCTCACCCGTGCGCGGGCGCTCGAGTCCATCGCCCGCGTCCTGATCCGGCGGGGAGGCCGGCTGCTCCGGTCCGCCGAGCGTGGCCGGGGAGCGCCCAAGGAACGCTGGCAGCGAGCGGCTGCCGGGGTGCCGTGCGGGGAGATGCCGGGGACGGCAGAAGCACGGCAGAGGGCCGGCCGAGAAGGCGAGGAGAGGCGGCCGTGCTCTGCCGGGCTGCCCGTGCTTGGGTTTGTGGTCGGGCGAGCGAGGCGCGCGACAGTCGATATTCAAAAGTCGTCTGCCATGTACTCACCCGCCTGCCAAGCCCCGGGGACACCGCTGCATCTGCGCCCACACCCTCCTTGACGTCCTATATCTACCGTCCGCCCGAGGTCTGCGCGCAGGACCACCCTCTTTTCCTCCCATCGCCTCCGCAGTGGCGCCCCTCTACCTCTCTCCGCTTCGTCGCCCGTGCGCAGTCGGTCCCCACCATGGCCTCGCTCCTCCCGTATGTTCTTCTTCACTCTCCCATGTCCCACATGTGCCTCTCCTCACTCCCTTCCAGCCGTAACAGGTCCGCTCGTTACATCGGCGCCGCCCTCGGAGCATTCCTAGTCGTCTCTACCCTCTACTACATTCAGCTGCCCCCCACCACACACTTCCTCGACCCGCAGTCGCCCGCCGGCCACCCTTCAGCATGGCAACAAGTTTCCTCACCTCCCTTGGACCCCATATGGGACCAGCGCGCCGATGCCGTCAGAGCAGCATTCAAGCACGCCTACAGCGGCTACCTCAAGTACGCCAAAGGCTACGACGAGCTCTTGCCGCTTACCAACGGCGCAAAGAATAAGTGCGTCCCGCTCGAGCTCCCTGCTGCGGAGGCGGTCGAAATAACCCCTCTGCAGCTTCAACGGCTGGAACGTCACCATGTACGACTCCCTGGACACCATGCTTCTCATGGGTCTCCATGACGAGTTCGCCGACGCGCTTTCCGTCGTCCAGGAGGGGGACTTCAGCCAGGTTCGTCTTCTATTCTCACTGGTTCCCGTGTTCCCCGCATTTTCCACCGTCTGTCCCCTGTGGTCGAACCTACACCTCGCGTTGTGGTCGCTGCGTCTCGTGCATCTGCGATGGACAGTCACGCGGGCTTGTTTCAACGCCACGGAGACACTATCGCCGAGCCTCTGACAAAACCTACGTCCTTGCTTGATCCCGCGTCGACTGGGATCGCGTCAAGAATCTCCATTCCACCCGCGCAGGCCGGCCATTGCTAGCCAGTGGTCGTGCGCTCGTACTTTTCGATTGATCGCGCTGCACGCCGAAGCGGTGCTCGGTGCTCCCTGACCTGAGAGCGCACCTCGAAGACTCCCATAACCTTTCCCTCCGACGTTTCCGCGATACGATGCCGTCCGCCCACACGTGGGGGAAAGCCTCCGTATCCCCGCAACCGCTCCCGTTCCGCGCACATCTTCTCACTCTTCGCCCGATCCGGGGTCATGTGCTGACTGACTGACGCGCGCACACGCGTGCGTGCGTTTTCCTCTTTCCAGTACAACAACTACGTGCCGTTTTTCGAGACTGTGATTCGGTACCTTGGGGGTCTCCTGTCAGCGTACGCGCTCTCGGGGGAGCATGTCTTGCTCATACAGGCGGACAAGCTCGCAACGCTCCTCGAGCCTGCATTTGGGACGAGGTCGGGGCTGCCGTCGTTCGGGGTTATCCCAGCAACGTAAGTGGATACCAATTTGGCATGAGCGTGTTGATTCACGATTGTTAAAACTAGGGGTGAGATCACCAAGGGTATTTCTGGTGTCTTTGCCGAGGTCGCGTCGTGCCAGATGGAGTGGACATACCTCGCTCATGCGACGGGCGACAGCGTGCACTTTGAGAAGGTGAGTCGCCTCAGTACAGTCCAACACTCTGCGGTATTAACGCTTGAGCTAGGGTAACACTGTTATCGAGAAGTTGGCGAAGGCTATGGAGGGCCGCAAGGGCGGCATGTTCACCACCCAGTGGGATATAAGCACCGGGTGGCCAACAGCTGGTAGGTCCCCTCCGTCACTACCCATGTTGTTGCCCTGAACTCTCGCGCAGCCGAAGGGCGTTCCATGGGCGCCGCTGCAGACAGCGGGCACGAGTATCTGCTTAAGCAGTACCTCCTCACGGGCAAGGACGACCTCGCTAATCTCGAGATGTGTACGTATTCCCTCTTACCCTAGCTCAACCTCGCCCTAATCCGCCCATGCACAGACCTGCTCTCAATGAACGACGTCCTCACCCGCCTCCTCTACGTCACCCCCAACCGGGGCCTCCTCTACGTGACCGACTCCACCTCCCACCTGCGCAACCCCACGCACGGCGTCGAGCACCTCTCCTGCTTCTTCCCGGGCCTCCTCGCCCTCGGCGCGCACCAGCTCCCCCTCAACCTCTCCCTCATCAACCCCGCGCACCTCAACGCCGAGGCCCGGCGCGCATACGACCTCCTCGCGCCCTACGACCTCCGCGCCCTACACGCCGCGGCGGCCGAGGGGCTCGCGACGACCTGCTGGCTCCTCTACGCGGACATGCCCTCCGGCATTGGCCCGGAGAACGCCAGGATGGACACGCGGTCGCGCCCGTGGATAGAGTTGCTGGAGGAGTGGAGGATGGGGGGGATGAGGGGGCCGATGCCGGGGTTGAACGAGAAGAGGCCGGTGAGGTTTACGAGGCCGGCGAGGGAGAAGACGACGCATAAGCCGTGGGATTATGCGGTGACGAGGGCGGATTATTTGTTGAGGCCGGAGGTGAGTTTTACGCTGTCTTGTAGATGGTGGCGGCGGCGGCTTGCACGGACGGAGATGCTGACTTTGAGGGGGCGGGACACGCGCAGACGCTCGAGTCGATCTACCTGATGTGGCGCACGACGGGCGACCCGGTCTGGCGCGAGCGCGGGTGGCAGATCTTCGAAGCCCTCGAGCGCGAGGCCAAGACGGACTCGGGCTACGCGAGCTTGCACAATTGCGTCGAGTCCCCGGCGCCGAAGCTCAATGAGCAGCCGAGGTGAGCAACACCCGCGCGTGTGACAATGTTACTTGAGTGTACTGACTAGACGCGATTCGTGACAGTTACTTCCTCGCTGAGACGTAAGTCCCCCTTCCCCTTCCCCCCTTCTCCAACCAACGCGACACACGGCTAACCCCCCCCCCTCTCCCCCCTCCCCCTTCGCACACAGGCTGAAATACTTCTTCCTCCTCTTCACCAACGACGACCCGATCGACCTCGACCGGTGGGTGTTCAACACCGAGGCGCACCCCTTCCCCGTCTTCCGCTGGTCCGAGTGGGAGAAGTTCAAGTTCAGCCGGCCGCTGGCGAGCGCGTGAGGGCGACCCGGCGAGTCCGGTCCGGAGTGTGGCGTGGTGCTCCCCGGAGCAGGAGGGAGGCTGGGGGAGCGTGGGGGAAGCGTCCCGGGCGGCGGGCCGCTCGAGTCGATGCAGGGCGGCGGCGGCGCGCGACGACTCCTGACGACTCTCACTCACTCACCCACTCACTCACTCACTACATGCATACTCATCGTACTTACGCGCCGCCCGTCTGAACTTCACCCGGCCGCTCCCGCCACGCCCACGCTCGGGCCCGTACCTCCCCAGTCGCCGGTCATCGTCGATGATCTAATCTCTGTAGATGAGCGATGGCCGCGGGGAAGTTCAAGGCGGAGCGCTAAGCGCTAAGCCCTCAGCCGTGTTACTTGTAATCTGGGCGTCGCCAAGCTGGCGCTCGCTCGCGTACGCGCATACATGTTATTAGAGTCTAGAGAATCCAGTGGGGATCTAGTGTAGGCCGTACTCTAATACTTACGTCGGTCCGCCTTTGTATATACGCACTGCTCGGGACGTTTCGGACGATTTATATTGTTTCGTTTCTATGACTGTTACTTGGAACTGCTCTTGGGGATCGTCGTGTGGTCGTCTGCCGGTTTATGTCGAGGTGAGTAATTGGTTGGATGTCATATTCATCGAGTGGGATGTACTCGTGGCTGATCACATATCTGCAGATTCACATCCATCGTGTTAGTACGAGATCGTGCTTGATTAGTGTTTCATTCCCCTCCATTCAGCGAACACGGGAAGCTCTCGAACTCGCAACGTTTCTTCAATGTAACGCAAAGAGGCCCCGTCCGGCGTCGGTCGCGCGCTTCTGCCGCAACCTTCGAATTCCTGAACCCTTCCGGACTCCGGAAAACTCTACTTCGGAGCTTCGGACGAAGAGACTCAGAGCGGGGGCCGCACATGATACTGAGGTCTTGGTGCGACCTGTTTTGTTGGAGCACTGCATGAGATGATCGCGGCGCGTCCTTACGGAACACCCACAGTCAGATGGTCGCTCGTCGGGCGCGCACGGGCAGTCATCCGGGTCTGAAGACGCCTGCTGGTTACCTGTGCCTTTCGCCAACCTCCCCTGTCCTAGCTCGCTCAAGGAATGAATCGTTCGCAGAGAGCAAGGCGAAGGAACAAGACACCGACGAAGGGGTCACCAGGGCGGTCGCGGGTTCCGGAAGCGTCCCTTAACATCACTCGAGGGGGTCAGCTGACGCTCGGACCGGGCCCGCCGGCACCCGCTCGATGACGGAGGGGGCGGATTGATATCACACCGCCGCGTCTGTCCTCTCCTCCGACTGAGGCGCACGCAGGACTCCAAGGCTACTTAAGTATGGCCGCCGCGCGGGCTACGCGCCGAGCGTATCTTTCTCGTCTGTCTCTTGCTCTGCGTCCGCGTCTACGTTCACATCCTATATAGCCTGTACCTGCACCATGTCCGGCCTCAAGCAGGGCGAGTTCGTCGGCTCGCTCGATTGTGGAACGACGTGCGTATCCTCTACCTGAGTATATGCGACCCGCACGGCGACTAACTAACGGGCTTCGCTTTGTCTCAGTTCTACGCGTTTCTTGATCTTTGACAAGCATGCGGACATCGTCGCCCAGCACCAGATTGAGTACCCCCAATACTACCCTGAGCCAGGGTGAGCCCCCCCTCCCCCTCCCGGGGGCCCCAGTCCTCCAGTCTAGTCGCATGCTGAGCTGATCGCGGCGCGCGGCAGTTGGCACGAACAGGACCCGGACGAGCTCATGGACAGCTGCGACCTGTGCATCGCCGAGGCGTGCAAGGCCCTCGAGGCTGCTGGCTGGGCGAAGGAGAGCGTCAAGGTGATCGGTACGTCCATCCTCTAGCCATCAGCCATCTCCGTCGGGGGCTCGGCGCCCGGCGGGTCGCAAAGAGACAGAACCTTGCTTAACGTCTACGCTCTCACCCCCTTCCCCTTCCCCTTCCCCTTCCTCTTCCCCTTCCCCGCACACGCACCCGCGCCTACAGGGATAACGAACCAGCGCGAGAGCGCGGTGGCGTGGAGCCGCGCGACGGGCAAGCCTCTGTGCCGGCTGATCGTGTGGGACGACTCGCGCACGAAGAACACCGTCGCGCACTTTGAGCACAAGCTCCAGAGCGCGGGCATCGAGCTCGCGCCCGGCGCGGTCAAGAAGGGCGCGGAGGGCGTCGAGGCGCTGCGCACGCTGTGAGTAGTGCCCACGCCTGTTTTTCGCTATCTGCGCCTTCGCGTGAGCCTTCGCCTTCGCGCCTTCGCCATCGCCTTCGCGGGCCCCTGGCCCTGGTCGGAGGGGGCCACCTGACACCTGACTCCGAGCGGGGATGTTGACGTACGGTCCGGCTCGCGTGACAGGTCCGGGTTGCCCATCTCGACGTACTTCTCTGCTATCAAGCTCAGATGGATGATTGACCACCATGCGAACGTCAAGAAGGCGCACGAGGAGGACGACTTGATGTTCGGCACGGTCGAGTCTTGGATCGTTTACGTGCGTACCCTGCCCCTACGTGTGCTGCGCAGCTTTCGTTCCTGACGTCATAATTCCAGCGTCTGACGGGCGGGAAGGACAAGAACCTGCACATCACGGACGTCACGAACGCGTCACGCACCCTGCTCATGAACATCAACACGCTCAAGTGGGATCCTGTCCTCACCAAGTTCTTCGAGCTCAAAGACTCCGTACTTCCGAAGATCGTCTCGTCCTCGCAGGTGTACGGCGAACTCGCGTACGGGGCCCTCAAGGGCGTGAAGATCGCCGGTCTCGCGGGCGACCAGCAGGCGGCGCTTATAGGCAACAAGTGCCTCAAGCAGGGCGAGGCGAAGTGCACATACGGCACGGGGGCGTTCCTCCTGTTCTGCACGGGCTCAGATATCGTCCTCAGTCAGCACGGCCTGCTCTCGACTGTTGCGTACCAGGATGGCGAGACGGGCAAGCCTGTGTATGCGCTTGAAGGCAGTAGTAAGTAGTTAAAAGATCTCTTTTCAGCATTTTCGCGTGTCTAACCGATTGTTTGCAGTCGCTGTCGCGGGTAGTGCCATCAAGTGGTGAGTCCCAACATTCGAAAACTCATCAATACTGAATCTGACGCAATGGATGCCAGGCTTCGTGACTCCATGAGCTTGGTTCCTACGGCAGACGAGGTGAACAGGATGGCTTCGTCCGTGCCCGACACGGGAGGAGTGTACTTCGTTACCGCCTTTTCCGGCCTCCTAGCTCCTTATTGGGACCCCGGCGCAGCTGGTCTGCTCATCGGTACGCCAGATAGACTCACCTCATCACACACATCATACTGACCACCACTTTCCTCACAGGCCTGTCATCATACACGACCCCCGCGCACATCGCGCTCGCGACGCTCGAAGCGAACGCCTTCCAGACGCGCGCGATCATCGAGAGCATGAAGCTCGACTCCAAGGCGGACCTCAAGCACCTCAAAGTCGACGGCGGCATGACCAACGGCGACATGGTCATGAAGGTCCTCGCGGACGTCGGCGGCTTCACCGTCATCCGTCCCGAGATGCGCGAGTGCGTCCCCCTATTTCCCCTTTCCTCCTTCCTTCGTAATACCCCCAGCTGTTGAGTACTGAGTCCTGACTGTGTGCGCCCGCAGGTCTACCGCGCTCGGCTCGGCGCTCCTCGCGGGCTCCGCCGTCCGTTTGCACGGATGGAACATCAGCCAGCCCGAGACGCTCGCGGAGGTGAACACCAAAGGGAGCTTAAACTTCGAGCCCGGCATGCCTGAGGCGGACCGGGAGAAGCGGTGGAAGGGCTGGAAGCGCGCCGTCGAGCGTTCGCGCGCGTGGGAGGAGGGCGTGGACGACTCGTAAGCGGGAAGGCTGTCGAGGTCTTCGTCGGTCGGTGGGGAAAAGAAGGAAGTGTCCGCGTGTATTATCAGTGTATTATTCGCGTGCTTGTGAGTATGCCGCTCGGGGCGGAATACCACCCTTTCAGAACTCGTCCCTGGGCTACGACTAGTAGACCAGGTCTTGTCTGGTAAATGAACGGGGTGAGGTGTGACCAAACGTGACGTGACATCACGCTTCTGGTCTCCTTCTATGTTCAAAATAGTACGAACGTGACATGCGTGACAGACGAAGTAACATTGGCTGAGAACTAAGCGATCGCGTGTCGCTGTGACAGATGAAAAGTAGATATTCGATCAGATATCGTCTTCCATCCACTCTATGTCGTCGGGACAGTCGTCCTCATCGCTAGTACCTTCGTCGTCATCGGTATCCATGGCCTCGCCGTCCTCGTCTTCGTCGCTTTCCTCATCTTCGTCGCTGCGTATGGGTTCATAGCGGGCATAACTCTCCAGGTTGGATTCTTCGCTGCTAGTCGACATGGTTTCGTCTTGATTGCATATGCTCAGTCGAAGATGTCCCGTGAACCAGTCCACCATGCTGTTCACAAGATTGGTTAGTACAAAGTGACTTCGTTAGACTTTCATTGACGGTTTGCCTTACATGTACAGGATCTCACGAACGTCCTCCTGGTAGGCCGGTAACATGTCGTAAACCGTAGTCCTCTCCTTGTCCGTGCGGATGAAGATCAACTCCACGGGCCAGGGCCGCGGATCGGAACCCACCCAATACTGAACAGACGGGTTAGGGGGCGCGCTCGGGTCGTCTGTGATGATCATGAAGAGGGTATAGAATGCGACATGGCCGTTTTGAGCCACTTTGAAGGAGAACGTTTGCTGCGTTCCCGTTATGGACCACCGCGAAGCGACGTTGAGTACGCGTTTCTGGTCTCCTTTGTCGTTGACCTCCATTGGAAGGCTGATGTATCCAGCTGGTCCGCTGATGGGGAAAATCAGCGCCCGGCAAGATGGGAGCTATGTCAAGTATGTTAAGTGTGAGTAGCGTCGTCTTTCGGGTGATGTCTTTCACACCTTCTTTTGTAGTCCCTCGGGCCGCGTCTGAGGAGCCTTCGCGACGCCCGTGACTCCAGCGTTCGTGGCCGGAGCAGACCTGGGCATGCCGTTTGTGGTAGAGGGACTGTCGGCAGCGGATGAGGTTGCGGCGACCGGAGGAACGACGTTGTGAGCAGGTGTCGAGGTGAACTTCGCCGTGCCGGTCGTGGCGAGCATGGACTTCTGAGCGTGCATGATAGTTGATTGAGGCAGGATGGGGTGGACAAGGGTGTGCTTTGGGTTCTGGGGTCGGCCTTTGAGATGCGTAGGGATGGGTGTTCGGTACGCTCGGGAGTTGTTTAAATATTCAAGTTTGCTTTACCTGATTGCGTGCTGAGGGAAAAAGAATTTGTGTCTCGAAGTTGAGTTGGGCCCAATGGTGAATGTCATGCTGTATTCGTCAACTATTCAAACTCGTATACGCTAACGTGTTTGAGATTACTGTAGAGCCATAGCCTGAAGTGAGACACCGCGATTCTGGGATACTGGGTGACCGCCCAAATGCCGAGCAGGGCCCCAGCCGTGTCTCTAGTAGGTGGGCGCCCTTCATTGGTGTACGGTACGGTGTAGACATGTATGTCTATCGTTGCTCATTCGCATGCGAATATACCGTCTGGCTGTCATTCACTAATGGCTATTGGGGGCGGATTAGTTGTGCCTCTCTTCGTCAATCACTGACAAACCGTCTGTTCATGTCTAGCGAATGTCGATGAGCGCTGTCGAGCATAGTCCCGTACTAGCATGTTTTTTGGTCTCTATTGAGAGGTATAGAATACAAGATGTGCAGTGTCATGGGCGATAGCAAAAATCATCTAGTCGTCGTTGGATCTGACGTATAATCGACTAGCAGGTACTGGCTAAGGAATCATGATAGTAATTGCGTTTCCATTGGCAACATCAAAGCACCATGGTCTATCAACATTTGATTGTGACTGAAGCGAAGAAATTATGTGAATATTGGTACGAGGGATGGATATGAGTCATATGTGCCTAGGGGTACTATGAGTGAGGCCTGCGGGCGACTTATGGTAGTACACCGTATGGTAGTGGTTCGGAATGAGGAATAGTAATGCTTGAGATTGCGAGGGAGGGGGCGGGGGAGAGAGGACATGGGCAGTGAGATAAGAGCGGCGATGACGGTAAGACGGAGCGTTAGTCTCGTAACCAGCCGCCTTGGTACGGGGAGAGGGGGAGGAAGCACCGTACTCGCCCCGCCTAAGCTGTCCCCCCACGCAAAACCCGTCCCACACCTCTCAGATTCCACGTTGCGTGAACTATAGTATTGCGGTGCACCGTAGAGGCTGGTCACGAGTCTAACGGAGCGTCGACAATGCCAGTATAGGGGTCGGGGAGGGCGTGGTTTCTAAGAATGCTCAGCCTTCGCCCGTTTCTTCGCGGCAGAGTACAGGAGGTAACGAACTGTGGCATGGAGGAGATGTGGAATGCGACGTGATTGACTGCAACGCACCATTCCGGAGCAATGCGTCGTCGTCCAGCGTGCATTGTAGCTCGCTGTAGAATGTTGCCATCTGGCTGCTGTAGGTTTTCGCTAATCGTGAGGTGGCAAGAGTAGATGTAGAATTTTTCTGGTTGAGAGGACAGTGATGGAATCCGATGAGGGGAATGAGGGGACGGAGGGGACGGTGCAGGGGGAAACGGGGGGTTGGAAACGATGGGCACCATAGACCCTGTGGCGCAGGGCTGTCGCCGATGGATCGCAGCGTAGGTCAGCGTGCTGACGAGATGCGTGGAACCGGCGTCTGAGCTGCGGGTTCGCGTCGGGGCGTGAGACGTTGTCCACGGCATGGCCGAGATGAACAATCAAAGGCGTGCGCTCTGAGGTTTGGTACCGAACCGATATATAGCAATGGAAAGCGTATGGGCACTATGTGCGTTATGAAGCATCTCACAGCTGTACGTCGTTTGGGTTTTATTCGGATGCGATATTCAGATCATTGACGGCGAACAGGTCGTACGTCCGGTCCCGGAAAGCACCCAGATGTCCGAGGGCGAGCGTATTCGTCACAAGATGGTAAGCGGCGCTGCCTTTCTTCTCGTAGACGTACTACGGACTGATATCATGGTTGGGGCAGCCCATGTTCTCGTCAAAGAAGATGACCCTGTGGCGCGCGCAAGGCACCTCCATGTTTCATGAGCTCCAGAAGAGGGGGTTACTGCATGTGCACTTGTTCCGCCGGAAGCGGGTGGGAGCAAAGCTTTGACCGCTGGAGTTGTGTGGTCGTGTCGCAGGCGTCACAATCCGCAGGTCCTACCGGCAGTAGTATTCTGGTTTCGGATGAATGCAACTCCTACATGGGTTCTACACTATAAACATAGCTGCAGCAGGAGGTGTGACGTGGGTGGCTGGGCCCGACATCGACGAGTCGCGTCAAGGGGGTGCGAGGAACATGCTGAAGTCGGTGACGGGATGACCGTCGAGCAGGCGTAGGCCGTGGGTTGTGTAGAGGTTTATAGCATGGACGACGTCCACTGTCCCTGCTTAAGGACTCCACAGGCTGGCGAATGTTTGAAAATGTCTTGACTGAGTGAGCGACCAGCGCGGCCGGGACAGCGGTGGTGGCGATGGCAGAGAGAGCGGGCGCGAGCGTCCACATATCACGGTGACTCGGCTGGTCGTGTCATCCATCGGGTAGGTGTACGAACGAGGAAGGAGACATGGAAGTGCGTCTGGAGCCGGCGTGTCGGGGTGTATTCTGGTGATACCATCGTCGCCGTGTCGCGTTGGCGGTCATTTACGGGCAGGCTTGATTAAGCATGGCAATTGGAGAAAAGATACGTTACGCGCCTTAGAACTAACAGCTTAGTGTCCACCGACGTACGCGGGAGTAGATACGATGGTAGGCGGTAGGCAAATCTCGTCGGGTTCAACACCAACGTCGCGGAGAGAGAGTATAGGTCGAGTTAGGAGTAGGGACGATAGTTAGGGCGACTGATGGGTAGCGACACATTGGTGACTCGTGAGCCATACTTGGAGCCAATCGCCGATCAGGAAAAGACGACACTGCTCGAGGGCACTCGAGAGTCTCAAGAACCGCGTGAGTTAGCGAGACTGGTCCCCCTGCCTCAAGCTCTTTGCCACTGTTTGCGGCTGTTCGAGAGCGCTCGACGACGATTACTGCATTATTGTGGCTGGGTAGCTGAACAGGCTGAGCTATTCCTTGGTTCGCCTCGATCAGGTGCACGCATCACACGATAGAATCTCGACGATATTTTCATATACACACAGCATACACGTAGAGTACGAGGCAATCTTGTGGGCTACTAATACGAGGGCGAAACGCTGCAACGTGTGGAGCAGGGCACCTTCGCCTTACCTTCGTTCACTTCTCCTTTAATCCCGCTTATACATCGCAATCGCGTACTCCATACACATGACTTACCAGCTAGAGTGTCTAATCTCGCAGGGCAATCGTCCGTGCAGCTCGGGATCGCCGGGTTTACAAGAGGATACAAGCGGCTAGGGGAGCGGCGCGTGGCAAACAGGTAACGCGCTGACGGAAAGCGGTACGCGGGAGGAAGACAGTTGGGCGGACAGCGTTGCGCACGCGGAGAGGCGTGTGCATGAGCAGAGAGCAGTGCACGGGTGGAGAGCGGCGTATTCTCAGACAGCGCTGTATGTGAAGATGAGAGTATGATCAGATTCGCGGCACAGCACGCGCGATTGGATAACATAGGATACGACTTAGAAGGGATATACGTTGTAGGTAGCACGAGAGGAGCTGTGGGGCTTCTAAGAACGACTAGACGTTGCAAGAGGTACCCGCAGAAGTGGCCGGTCCTGCCGCGATCGCTGGCGGCGAGGCGTATGGAAAGTGACACAAACAGAGATGAGAAGAGAGACACTAAAGAGAGAGGAGACACCGAATGACTTGAAGGTTGCTTTTTAGGCTGTCCAAAGATGTTGGAGTGTGGTTTTGGGGCGGGGGCGGGGGGCGGGGGCACGGGGAGCCAGTCAGAAGCTGCGTTTCTCGCGTCTCGAGCCACAGTCCCGCGTGAGCTGAAGTAAGCGTGTCCCATCGTGACAGAGTGTGACAATACGTGACAGAATGTAACGCGGCGTGATGGGCCGCGAGGACAAGGCGGGCGGACCGGACACCGGGAACGCTTGGTGGAAGCTTGCATTCGATCCAATAGAACAACACTGGATTGGCCGTTTTCAAGTACGGTACAAGTAGTTTGTGTGGCAATGTTTGGACAAAAATCAACACCGCCTTAAGTGATCTCTGCTAGGCGGGCTCGAGTCTCGACGCTCACGCGTTCTCGAGAGCCGCTGTGCCGGCGTCTTGCGCACGGGAGCGTCTGCCTTGCCCGAGCGAGCGCTTTTTTCTGATCGGCTGCGATTTCAGAGACGGCTGCAGCCCGCTTCCGAGCCGGGTGGAGAGTCCAACGGAAGGCACTGCTATTTGAGTAGCGGAGACCGTAAGCACATAGATGACGTAGAGTAGCTACCACAATGCACTAATCTCGTAATCCCAGTGTACAAAGTACTCGCCTATGCACCAGTTCGAATGAATAGAATGGATCTGATACAGACAGGGCATGTGGGGCATGAAGAAGTCAGGGAGATCCGGATCTTCATGGAGAGGAATAATATCACGAGGAATACGAGCCTGAAGCTCTGCCTGTCTCATATCTAGCTCTAACTGCTGAACGTCATGGAAGATGAGATGACTCTGGCGGAAATTTGTGATGGAAACAAGATTAGCATAACGTGGGTCAGGAGGCACTGCAAGTGGATAGACTCGAGGAATTATCTGAATAGAGGGATCTAGACCTGTAGTGACTGGTGAGGGTGAAGTACTGCCAGGCTGTATAGCAGAGGTGGCATTGGTAACCAAGGAAGACGAAGTGGTAACGCCGTCGATCCGCTGGATGGCAATTTTTGCAAAACGAACTGGGCTCCATGATAATGTGTTGGAAACAACAAAAACAGCCTCATTCTCTGAAAGATAGTCAATAGCTGAGATAATGCCCTCAATTTGGGAATCATATGTATCGTAAAGAGTAATACCAGCGTCACGGGCCAAACGTTGTTGGACGATGTGGCCTGTTGGTGGAGACAGGCAGAATAGCTTGACGTAGACCCCAATGTCCAGAGGCCAAGAGGGGGTAACTGGGGCATCGAAGTGAAAGATGAGCTCAGGGTCGCCTGCAGGATGAAGGTGTGTGGACCACTGCTTCCACTGAGCATAAACCTGTGCAGTAGGCATGATCTATTATTAATTTGTTAGCGGCTTGGAACCATCCTATACGAAAATTAATAAGTACCTTCAAACAGTCAGAGTTGAACGGTGATAGAGATTCTGCTAACAAGGAAACAGTAACACCAATGGATGTCTATAAGGAAATGGGTGTGAGTTCACGCCAGTTATATGAACTTTATACAAAGGGAGAATAGATGCAGGTTTGAACGCCACGTCTACAATGTCTTATGCACCATTTGGGTAATAAAGATGACGTACGCTTAAAAGTCCCAAGTGTCTGTCACAGATTATAGCTCCAAGTGCACGTTTTTGAAGTAGCAACTTGTGAGGGTAATGTTCTGAGTATGCAGTTGCTTGTCAAATGGAGGGGAGAGGTGGTGGATGTCTAGGGAATGATTATTAGCGCTGAATGAAGCGAGTTGACCAGCCAACGGCGATCCTACAAACAAGCCCCAATAAATTAATAAGCACGTTGTGCTGTTAATTGGGAGTGATAGTGGCCAATCTGGGAATAGGCCTGACACATCTAGGTATCGTAAGCTTAGAGGGCTAGAACACCCGGGCCAAGTAGCAACGGTTGTACCTCCATTACGTCTTAAATGAAGTACGCCTTTGAGCTTGATCGATAGGAATTTCTCTCTCTCTTTGTACTATCATGGCAGCTCTTCAGCCAAATGCCGCTACTCCAATCTTTCCGGTATACTCACTTTGCTTTTGGGTTGTGTTATGCCTATGAACGTCGGCTGATTGAAATTGTACAGCTTGGAAGTCATCTATTCTTTTTGATGGACGGTAAGACTGTCATTGGTAGGGTGGTAGCAATGGAGCAGATTGAGGTCAGATAACAAGGCTACTTGTGGTTATTGACATGCTCACATTATAGAATTTAGGGGCTGTGGTACCGAGAGTGTAAGGTCAAAGCGGAAGGCAAAGTTCACATATATAAACTTCCGTACGCACTCCAATCTGCGTCTACTAAATCTCGGATTGATTGTATCTTCAGGGTGAATACATTCGTTGGTTATGCGCCCTGCTGCTGGGGAGCTGTCAAGTGCCCTGTGCCTGCAGAAGATGACTGAATGTTCAGTACGGTGATTTATAGCATTCTAGAAAGTGTCCGGTGGTTCATTACCCTTTTGTATTAGCTCTGTTCCTCCTCAAGAGTGTATAGTAGTGAGTACTTACAAACCGCGTAGACCGTTAGGCCCAAAAAAGTGTATGATCTAACTGGCGATAGTAGGTGATGGCGCCGATGGGCGGAATTGTACTTATAGCCCATGGGCCCACCTTCGGAGGACCTTCCATTCTCAATGATCAGCTCTGTCAGGTGCTCGAACATGTAGTAGCCTGATCACGATTGGTTATGGTAGTAGAACGACCGCATGTACGGACGACGATCACGCCCAAGATGTCACACATTGGTGCCTTCGCGTACCACAGCCTCACGCAGGCTCTAGGGAGATCTCTGCCGCCTCTATGCGTATCTAGATCTGTTGCACGCTACTGCTACTAGTACAAGCAGTCAGGGACGTACACAGCGGAATGCGGATCCTCGCCGGACTGTCGCTGCGGAAGATAGACTATTCGTAGGTCCAGGAGGAGCGTCCTCGTTCCCCGGGTCCTAGACGCAACCTAGACGAGCCATATGGTTCGCCTCGCGATACCACATGTGAGGTTCACATGGCGTGATGCAGATTACGTACGCATCGGTCGCGAGTAGCGGCGTTTGGGCGCTTCGAACAGTGCTGTGTCCTTAAGCTTTCGGTCACCGCGACTGTATGGAGTCGTCTTCGGCCCTCTGCTTTGTTTTGTCGTTCTCGGCCCTCCTCCCTCGCGACCACTGTTCGTTTACAGTCAGCCTTGTAATGGTCAACATCGGTACTTTGAGGTGCGTATTAGTAAGCATATCTCATTGAAGACCGAAGCATGTCTTGAGGAACGGCTTCGAATATAAGCGGGTTCCCGACGCTCAAATCCTCGTTGTATGTGAAAATGCACCCGCAGATTCGTTCTATGGAAGTTTGCTCGAGGCTGGGTCCGACGCTCTCACTACCAGGACGTTTGCACCAGGTTATGGTGAGGCTGGGGACGCACACGAGGTTTAATTGAGGGAGACCAGTCACGGTCTCGCCGGCGGGTTTCTGCTTCAGGTTTGGGAAGAGTCGCTATGGCGGAACGAGTCCCATCACACGGCGACATCCGTGGCTAGATCACAGTTGTCATAATCACAGTAGCTGTGCGCCCCAAAGGTCCCCAGGAGGAGCAGTATAGGTGTGTTCCATCCCTTGTTCTCTTGATGGCATCCGTAGCTTTCATTCACAGTGTCGTCAAACAGGATGTCCAGGTCGCACGCAACCCCATCTGTGCTCTGCCCGTCTTATACGCGACCTGTTCTGGCCTACGCTCGACCTATCCTGGTGACTCATCTCCAGCGTTCTGTCTACTGTTGTCGGTTGCGGCGCATGGGCTGGCGAGAATTACACAGGATGATCGACTGCGTACATGGGAGGGCCGTTGTGGACGATAGGATGGCGACTAGGATAGACGATACGATGATACGTGCGATATGTATTCGCATGGTGTGACATATACTACATACGTCTGCACTGTTATATTCAGTCATATTATTATCCAAGGCCCAACTGATAAGCCCATGAGAGAAAAATAGGCGATGCACGCAATGAATTTATTCTTTGCTCTGTGAGGGGTCTCCGTTGCGCACTTTGATCGAGGCACTGGAGGACGCGGCTGCGGCCCTCACGGGCCGCAAATAGGCGCTATTTCGTAAATCCGCACGTGACTAGATATGCGTGACGAACAAGGTTTCGGGAAGTCGCGCTGGCATGCAACAGACTCTCAGTGTATGGACGACGTAGTGTGGCGTCCCCAAGACTCTCTGTGTTGTTACTCGCGGTTAGACCGTGAATTTGCGGCGTTGCCGAAATGTTGTGGATGTTCAGCTCGGCCTCGCGAACGTTGCTGGCACAAAGGTGAGTTAGTCATTGTTCAAAATGTTAATGTCCTAACTGTGTCGACATTCGCACCAGGGTTTCGGCGTGTTTGCACGTCGGGTGCCAGCAACGAGGGCGGTACCTCATTCTACTCAGAGAGGGGAGACGATCCTATCTTCCCTGGGTTGCACAATGAGAAGCTAGATGCTTTCTGCTCGAAACTGCTGCTCGTGAGTGCTTTCGATCCCATATACCAACACGTTTTGATAGAATCATCTAGCTCCACACGGCTGAAAGTCTACTTCCAGACCTCGAAGCAGAACGCGATCACATCGCAAGGGGTTCAATCTATAGGAAACGGGAGCTGGACGAGCGCGTCACTTGTGGTATGGTGTTTCACTAGACATGTGTTGGAGCCCGAGCGGATAAGCATGTTCGATTTAGACGCATGTGCGACTGAGTTGTTCACCTGCACCTGGTTTTGCGGCAACTGTGGGGCGGAGATATGCGGCACGTGTATAGACGACCTCAGCAAAGACACGACTACAGTGCGTAGCATGATCTGGTCCGTTCCTACCATCTAACGAGTATATAAGTTGTCCAAATGGCGAGAATGCGGTAATTGCACGTCTCAAAAGCCATACCCCCCACATCAACGCGCACACTTTCAGCCAATCTCTAGATTCCGAGTTCAAGAGCTAGACGCCGTGATTGTACGTATGAGGGAAATCCTTTTGCAGCGGTATGGCCTTTTGTGATCGTGGAGGAAGGTTTTTACACTGACGGTCCTCTGACAGCGATGGAGGTTTGCGTCGCTGCGAACACGTGATTTCAAACAATCGTAGTCATATTTCCATCCCTGTGGACACGCTTACTGAACCACAGTTGTCGGATGCTTGGAATGGGCAACCCTTTGTGCTTCAGGGAGTCGACAAAAAACTGCAGACGGAATGGGACCCTGACTACTTTATACGCCGATATGGGTCGAAGATGGTTACCGTCATTGACTGTAGGACGAACGAGCCGTGCGAGATGCAGTGGAAGGCGGCTGATTTCTTCGAGCTCCTGAAAACGTCCAACGCAGAAGGGGCTGTCTTGAAGATCAAAGTAAGCCGTTTTGTTGCATTTGATGGGCCGTTCTTAATTGCTGTCAACGCCAGGACTGGCCTACTGACCAGACAATGAAAGAGGCGTTCGCAAATCTCTACGAAGACTTGAAGCTGAGCATCCCGTCCATCTGTCGGGACATCATGTCCTTGGATGGACGGTTGAATGTGGCGTCCTACTTTCCTGAGAATGGGATACCGCTTGACCTAGGTAAGTGAGCAACACTGTCTCAATACGATTAATATGGCGGATGAAGTAGCATTGTTTGCTATAAATGAGGGGAACGCCTAACACCGCAGCATTCACGGAATGATGGCTCTGACAGTATTTGTTTTAGGTCCCAAGATGTACATTGCCGTAGGCTGTCACGGGGTTTACCTTATTGTTGGTACGACAAAACTCCATCTGGACGTCGCAGACGCTTTGAACGTCATGACATGGGCACTGAACAAGCGTGAACCCGGAGCGCTATGGACCATCTTCCCCGCAGAATCCGCGGATCTGGTCAGACAATTTCTGCGCGAGGAGAACGAACAATTTCAAGACGTGGATCCGATTCACTCTCATTCCGTGTTTCTCGACGATGATGCTCTTCAGCGTTTAGAGAATAAGTATTTGGTGAAGCCGTGGAGGATATTGCAGTATGTCGGGGATCTTGTTGTTATTCCAGCGGGATGTGCGCACCAGGTATGCATTGGTCTTCATGATAGATTTGAGCGTTAGTAATAAGGGAGATTTAGGTCGTAAACCTCCAAAATGCGATCAAGGTTGCTTATGACTTCGTGTCGCTTGATAACCTCGGTCGGATGGCACAGATGATCCCGCAGCAACGGGCATATCGCCTTCAGACTGGTTTTGGTGAAGACTTCTTGCGGCTGAAGTCTTTGCTGTGGTACACGTGGTTGGCGGTGTCCGCCAGTGGGAACGTGGACAGTAGCAATGAAGCTGAAGGTGATTGGAATCTGAGACCACTTCTCCATTTCATTACACGGAATTGCTGACTCGTATCTACTAGGTTTCACGTCTGAAGATATGGATGTAGATTACACTGACGTCCAAGTCAATCCTGACTTGCCGAGCAGTGGTGCAGGTGTCCAGGTAATGGATTCATCTCGCAGAGGAGGGCGTTTGAGAGCTAATAAGTGACGTATGGAACTTAGGGCGCGCTCTTGGGTCTCGAGGATAGGATTGCTCATAGAAAGCAGAAGCGTGCTCGGCTCAGGGCTAGCAAGCAAACCGGCCTGGGGCAACTGTCCGTCGATCGCCAGTACCACTGCGTGGTGCGGAACTGCAGCAAGAAGTTCAACAATCGCCGCGGGCTTGTCGATCACATGTAAGTCATTTCACAATGTTTTCATCGGATTGAATTTGTTGACTTCGTCATTAGGAGGGGCAAGCATGGTAATATCTATAACCGTGATTCCGACGAACGTCTGAGGAAGACTGTCTGGGGCGATGATGACAACTTTTTGACAATTCTTATCGCAGCAATGAGCCCTTATTCTCATGAGGAGATCAGGACGATCGAAGAGATGCTTGTGCAGGAGCTGTAGCTATACCAACTTATTGTATTTGTATTCCTATGCAGAAGTTGTGTTCTGTTGCGAAGTGCATGGAAAGTGCACAAGGAGTACGTGGTCATGATGATCTTCGGCGAGAGTTATTGTTACCGATGCCCAGTCGCGGGCCCAGCACACCAAGAACATGTCATTGAATGAGTGCTAATACAAGATGCTTTATACAACAAAAGTGTACTAAAGCCGAACACTGGACGACGACATGTGACGAAAACTAGACAAGTTGCGATATACATTGCTATTTCAGCAGATGTAACATGCCGGGACACGGACGCAGATGAGACGGACGGGGGGGTGACATACAATGTCATGATGGCCGAGAAGAAAGCTACCGATCGGAGTCGTCTCCATGTAGGGTCGTCCTTACTGTGTACATGTGTAGGTCTTGATGGTACAATACAAGGGCTGGTGAGGATAGGATACTTGGAAAACCTGGTCGTCGTAGTAATGGCCACTGACGGAGATCGTTGCGTACGGAAGTAACAATAGGCCGACGACCGAGGGAATAACCAGCGAGGACCCACGCCCCGTCTACGGCGTTCACTCAACATCGAGGCCGGTGGCGACGACGCCGAGCGTACACGTATCGGCGGGCGGGGGCCCACGCCCCGTCTACGGCGTGCACGTATCGGCGAGCGAGGACTCACGCCCCGTCTACGGCGTTCACCCAACATCGAAGCCGGTGGCGACGACGTCGAGCGTGCGCGTATCGGCGAGCGAGGACCCACGCCCCGTCTACGACGCTTATCTAACACCCATCTTCGCGCGGACGCCTTTGTGGAGGCTGACTAGCCTTTTCGTGTCGCACGGTTGACTGGGCTGGGTTTGGGGGTAGCGGGACGGGAGGTGGGGAAGAGCAGGCGTACCTTCCACCTACTCCAGCTGTCGTCGTTGTGCACGTCGAATCGAATGGCGCTGTTGCGGTTGAGGTAGCCGTTCCATGTTGTCGTAGGGATGAAGGATATGTAATAGGTGGTTGAGCAGAACTGATGCGAGGTGAAACGGAGGCAACAAGGTGAAGGAGGAGAAGGGTGTGCGCTGGGGCCGAAGGTTGACGCCTTGGTTGACATGCGGACACGTTGAGACGCTGAGGCGCTGACGGGATGTGGATGAAACGCTGGAACGCCGATGCAGTAGGCATACGAGTCGCGCGAAGTTAGCGCCTTTCTCCTTCTTTTGTCTTCATTTGTTGTCGACTGACACTGTTGTGTGCGCCAGCTGTCTACGACATTGAAGATCTCATTCACTCTGCCAGGGGCTACTTCAGGGGTGAAGGCACAGTATCGACTATCTCCGTAGTATCGTACAATGAACTAATCCTAGTACACCTAGTCCTCTTCGTCGTTCATCCACTCTTCGCCGCTACTGCCGTTCGTCGCGTCAGTAGCGTAGTCTTCCTCCCGATTCATCCCACCGTCACCCACGGTCACGACTTGGGTCCCCAAGAACTCTTCCTCGGTATCGTAATCGTCTTCATCGTCTGACTCACTGCTTTCGTCCATAGGCTCTAGAGCATTCGTCTCTTCGCCTGTATGATTGGCTGACGTGGAAGGGTCACCAGACAAGTCGGTCAGGGTGAGGCGGATTGATCCCGCGAAAAACTTCGCTAGTCTGTGACGGGGATCAGCGTCGGGCGGACGATTTTCAGGCAAGAGTTTTGCCTACGTCATGACTGCGAGCTCAATACCCCGTTGGTCAGCATCTGTCACGTCGACAATGCGTCTCTTGTCGTTGGAAGTCTTCACCACGATGAACTCGGATCTAGTCGATACGGCTCCTTCCTCGGGGAATAGTTCATAAACACTTGCGTTGGGCGGTACGTATGGGTTGTCGGAATGCATAATGTAGACGTCGTAGAACATAGTCTCGGTGTTGCCGCTCATCTGAGGTTGGATCGCGATGGAGAAGCGTTGCTGGGATCCTTGCCTGACGAACCAGTGAGGATTAAGTCTAGGTGTGTCCCTTCCCGAAACACTGAGATCCTCTTCGACGAGAATGGTGATACTGCGCTTGGGGTCTGCGATAGGGAAAATGTAGGCTTTACGAAGTGCGAGCTGCTTTAGACGAGCGAATGGTGAGTACTATCTCTGCCATGCATGTACTGTACTCGCACCCTTCTAAGAAGCGGGGTAGGTTGTGCCACCGGGACGTTAGTGACGTCTGTAGCGACGACACCTGAGGGGTCCCATACACCATGAGTGTTTCGCGGGTCATCCGACGGTCGGGTCCGGACGGGAGAATGGTCACGGCTAGGCGACTCAGATTCGGATGTCGTGGGAGAGACCTCATCACTAGACGGGGGGCTCGTGGCGGGGGACAGCGCGCGGCTTGGAGGAAGACTTGCGATAGGAGAAACAGCGCGGTAAGGGGAAAGGCTCGTCGCTCGAGAGTTGGGTGGCACGCGCAAAGTGGGAGAGATGATACCGTCCTCATCGCTGTACGGGGGGCTCGTGGCGGGGGACAGTGCGCGGCTTGGAGGAAGACTTGCGATAGGAGAAACAGCGCGGTAAGGAGAAAGGCTCGTCGCGCGAGAGTTGGGTGGCACGTGCAAAGTAGGAGAGACGATGCCGTTGGGCCCAAAGGGCCACCTTTCTGTGTTGGTGGTGCTGTTGGGCACCTCGGTGGTGTTGATGGGCGTAGTGAATGCAGTGGACGGCGTCGCGGTGGTCGCTGGCGCAGAAACAGTGGGCAAAGAGGAGTTCATGGTGATGGCTGGAGGTGAACTGGGGTGCAGGGTTGTGTGCGATGTGGGCAACAAAAGTGCTGTTGAAATGTGTGATACGAATGCGTTGAGTCGTGTAGGTTGGCTGTGTTTTATACGGCGTTGATATCTTCTTCCATCCTCGCTGAGACTGCTTGTCTCGACGCCCAAGTGCGAGCAATGTTTACGAGTCATATTGCTTTCGTAAGTGGAAGAAGTGTTCATTCGCTGACGTGTTTTGCTTTAGTGTCCCTCCTTCCCCAGCACTTGGTCTTTCCCACCGTCGTCCAGGGGAATCTTCCAGCGTTGGCTGCGTCAAGCGTCATTTGTTGGTGTATTGCCCGTCGTTCTGTGCTGCACAAATCTGGTGGAGTGTGTACCCTGACTCCTCGGTGAGTGCAGGTCATGCAGTATAACTGCTCAGCCTATCACGATACCAGATCCTCTAGTTCTTGATTTTTTCACGACGCCTCTGTACGAACAAGTCCATCCCGTTTTTGGTCATGTCTACTACCTCAAGTGAAGCTGGTGAGACGTATTCTTCTGGTGCGCTTTCTTTGTGGTTCTAGCACTCCGTCAAGAACACTGATTACAATCATAGGGTACGGCCTAGATGATCTCATTGTTGACAGGAAGGGCGGTCATATGCCGCTGGGTTTATCCCCCAGCAGTATCGCAAGCTTGACGTCGGTCGAACATTTGTCACAGGCTTTGTGCGTTCGCCTGAACATGGAATGAATTGTCCAGCTTATACTGTGATCAGACCGTTTGTTCCTGCTGTCAATTCTTTCGTCATGGATCGATGTGAGTAGCTCTCTACGGCGCACAAGGACGTGACTCATTCCGCAAATGCAATTTCTAGATCGTATCGACCATGTACTCGGCAGGGGTACATACGGTACAGTAGTGCGGGCGACAGATAACTTCACCAATTCGGTCGTTGCTGTCAAAGTACTGCACAAACGTGGATCGACGACGTCGGAAGATCGTATTGAACAGAGTGCGTACTCGACTCTTGTGTCTGGGTGCGGCGAGGACATCCGGTATGTTGCGACTCTGTATTGTATTGTGACTCAATCAGTTTATGACGTATCTGCAGCTTTTTCGCGGGCGTTCTTGGGAATGGTAGCCACGAGGGCTTTCAGTGCATCATCTTTGAGTGTTGCCAAGTGAACCTACAAGAGGTCATGTCAAATGTTGGCGGGCTTGCCCCGCTACCCAGGCGTCACGTTGCCGAGATCGCCTTCCAGATCATTACCGCCATTAAATGTGAGGCGCGGCATTGCTGTTCTAGAAACGGATACTGATGTATCATAGACCTGCACTCTGTGGGCCTCGTTCATGCGGATATCAAGCCTAACAATATTGCGTTGAAGCGGGCCGACTCCGTAGTAATGCGTTATTGGATGCCTGGCTATGGGTTCTGCAACATGGTATGTTTCCTCGATGTCGTTCCTTTCACGAACGCTTACGTATGCCACTCGGCCATAGCGCCGTTTAATATCGACGGAAATCTGCATTCTTGATCTAGGAAACAGCGTGGAGAACAGAGAGGAGGGTATCTACGGCGGGAGTCCCGGCGCCATGAGCTACCGGGCTCCTGAGATCAGTCTAGGTAGGTCTGGCCGCTTCTTGCTCTTCGGTCGGCGTCTGAAAGAACCTCATGGGGTTACATTGTTGATACCCAGGTATTCCTTGGAACTCGGCGATTGATGTGTTCACCGCGGGCTGCGTTATTGCCGAACTCTTCATGAACGAACCGCTGTTCCCTTCCCCAATCTCCACCGGTCGTGAGCACGTCGCTCTCGTAGAACGCGTCCTCGGCTGCTTTCCCACCATGTTTTCTAGATCTTACGAGCGGAGCATCCCGGGAACTTTCAACGTAGAAGTTTCTCCTCCTCGCATCATTTTTCCATCCACTCCTTTGAATCAGGAACAACATGGGGCTGCTTTTCGCCGACTTGACCGAGCTCGTCCCCTTGGGGTCAGTGGGCATTGCTGCGAGTTATAACCAAATGCTGATCGAACCCCCCTTTCAGGCTCGCGTGCACGATAAGGACCTCGCCGATCTACTGCTCAAGATGATGCAACCTCACCCGGCGTTTCGTTGCTCGTTGACAAATGCCCAGCAGCATCAGTACTTCAAAGCGCTGCAGGGCATGTTCCCGTCGTAGGAACAGCGATATGTAGTTTACGTCGGGTAGCCTTGTTTAGGTTGAATAGAATCATGTCTGTGTTTCTGACTCTGACTCCTGTGAGGCCTTGCCAGCGCTACTAAATGGGTAGTTGAACATGTGGCTGATCCACATCCCTGTCGAAACGCTGCTTGCGAAATGTTCAACCAGTATGGAAAGTTGCACATAAGGCCCTATCAGAACTTCTCGATATTACTTATTCGCCCTTATTCTACCATATAAGGGGTGTAATCGCCAATAAGCACATTAAGTAGGGATCCGTAAGTACACAAGTACTTGTAAGCACTGTAAGGCGTGTAAGGCCGTTAAGAGCAATCAGCGGACAGTGAGCGGATGCGCAGCTCGCGGAGACGGATACTATTTAGGTGCGACGAGTACATAAAAGAGACAACTACAGGTACAGTGGCGGACTCGCAGCGTCCACGCCGTGCTAAAGCCATCAACGCCGTCGCCCCTGCAGCTGCATAGCACACTGGGCGTTGTTGTACGCGCGACCCTCTGCTTCCTCCTCAATGCTTGACCCCTTGCCCCCAGTCTCGTCTGTGCTATCCTCAAGGGCACGCCCCATGTGGCATGCACAATGGTGGCAGCTGGGTGTACACATCGCATTACTCCGGTGACGACGTAGGACACGCAGAGCACTCACGTATTCTGCCACTCCATCGTGCCTTGATGCGAGCACAGCTGGAACGCTTAGGTGTATTTGCCCCCTGTACGCCCTCCGTTGCTTAGATGAACAAGGGAAGGGGAGTTGCGTGCGGTGCAGAGACGAGCCCACGCACGTTGTGTCCATTCTACCCTAGCGCTCTTCGACGTGGGGCTTACGGACGACGATCTTGATGGACGCGATCGAACGAGAGAGAATCAGGGCGATCCATACGCGCGGGGTATGAGTTCCAGGGAACTTAATGAAGAGACTGGTAGGGATGAGAACATACCTCATGGCGCGCATATGCGTAGCTCTTCATGCGCTCGAGTGGTCCCATACACTCCAGGATCATGTTCGAATCTTCTTTGGATGGATAGTGGATTACTTGCGGGTAACGCAAGAGTGTTTTGGGGTGAATAAGGCGGGCCTTGTGTGCAGCGAAGGAATATCTACTCACAATCGGGCGAGAGCGTGGGTAGGTCCCATGGGAGGTTGCTCAGACCTTGCTCATAATGGCGTGCAAGATTCGACGCCTCTTAGGCATAATGGATGGGGAGCGAGAGGGCTGAACGCAGTGTACTGTACACGAGAATGATGTAACGAGACTCACCCGCATCTTCGCAACTGGTTCATTCTCTCCGACGCTTTCCATTGCTACCTACGTCTTTTGAGACGAGACAGCATGGGTGTACATCAGCCATGTAAGCCATATGTGAGTGGAAGCTCGAGGAGGGAGGAAAAGCGAAGGAGGAGGGAGGCAGAGTGCTGGACATCGTGGTGGAAGTAGAGCGGCTGAGCGCCGAAATTCTCTGCCACCGTGGCAACGGCGTTTGGGCGCTTCGGCCTTGGTCCTGACTCTCCTCGTCCACTCGCCCTTGTCCCCTCGCGCGCACGCTCCGTGTCGCCGCTCTATTTGGGTGCTCAGCATTTGCGCGAGTCAATGATAGGTGTGTCATCTAGTCTCGAATGCAGCCCTCACCTTATGATGCCCCGCCGCAGACGATGTACGACTCTGCCGCACCCTCCATCTTCGAGCTAGAGCTGCCCCCGTCCGGCCCCAAGGCTAGTTGCGCTTCCACCGCCATCCACGAGACTCAGCCCTTCGGGCCTTCACCCAATTATCCCTACGCCCGCGACAAGGAACCCAAGTCCGGATTCGGGCATTACCCACCTATTAGTAGCGGGAGCGGCTGCTGGGCGCCGTTCACCGTGCACGAAGCAGTGAGTGGCTCCGACATCAACAATGGCGGCTCAGCTTCACCCTCGACGTCCCTACCAGGGCCCCCCCTCCTTCGGAACGTCCAACCTCGCGCTCGCGGCCGTCTGCAATCGCTCGTACACCAGAGCAAGACTCAACATGATGGACGGCGGCTTCGCGATCCCCAATTTCCGGACGGAATCTTTGTGTTACAAGTACGGAAGCCAGATAATATTCGGCGCGCGGTGGTGCAGTGGCTAGGGTTGGGGCTGGTGTGCACGGATTATATCGGTGCGTGCTTGTGGCTCACAACAGTCGTCTCCCTTATTGTACTCTGTTTCACAGTCGTCCATTCGAGCTACAACTGCGCTGCTAGCATGCAAATGGCCATCAAGGTCACCCAATGCAGCTCCGCGCGGCGCAGCCTAAGTGTGCGCAGACGCGACTGTATCTGTGACGATCAGGGTTTCACAGACTGAATCCCCCAGTAAGTGAGTTATACCTCTCGTAAAGCGAACTCACTGAGAAAACACTTCTTCCGACTCTCTCTGTCGCTCGAGCATCCTGTCGTCAGTGGTGTTCATCATCATCATGGCTCGGTATCGCCTTGTACGCCACGTTATACACATCTGTTGCATATGTACATTCTTATCTAGGTCTGTGGTTGATTAACATGTATGTATAGTAAGTTATAGCTGGTGTCAGACGCGTGCCATAGATGACGATCTGGTGCCCGTGCAACGCCCTTACCGTGCTTAGGCTCTTGTGGGCCTTACGCCCCTTAGCGCCTATTTCAAGCGCGGTAAGTACGCATAAGTACGATAAGGAACCTAACCCATACCTCTCATTCGTCGCTACCTACTCAAATTCTCTGTATGTGTGGCATGTGTATGAGCGGTGGTGGGTAGCCCTCTTCAAGTAGGCGAGTATGATTATATAAACTGCGACCGAGATAGTGACATGCACCGGTGTCCGGAGTTTGAAGTCCGACTGTTGATCTCTCGAAGGGAACACCCGCATTCAACTGGTTGTCTATCTTGTCCTGAAGCTTGAACCTTTAAGGTTCCGTGGATGAGTATCCTCTTGAGCTTGTTGTTATAGGGCCGCCACGAAGACATCCCTCGGTCTTCGTCAGGACTCCGTTTCAGGGGCCCTCTTGCTGCCATATTCAACTCACTGGAATGATAGCCAGGAGCGTATGATAGAAAGTTGTGCCTCGCCGCACGTCCGAATAACAACTGAAGTTTCTGGACACGAAGTATCTGTTTGAACTGTACTTGGGAAATGATTGGCCGTCAGTGGACATTGCATCATGTTTTATGCAATCATCTGCTGCGTTCACCTGAAACATCAGGATAAGAGAGAAGGTTTTCTGTATTTCTATATTTAGTCAATCTACCATCTTTATATGTCATATGCTCATAGATAGCACATCACAATCACCGCATGTACTCCATTAGGCTACTGTCGATCCAGTATAGGTGATCATCTGACACTGAGACATGAAACACTGGAAGATTTCTCACTTCTGTGTTGCGATATGCCACTAATGTGGGTCATTACAGCTTCTGAAAAGTGGTAGGCAGCTATTTATAGCATGTTCAGAGGTATAAAGAGAATGCTGTCGGGGTCTTGAAAGTAGGCAAAAACAGGCCTTTAGAGGTCTCCCGGATCTATTTACCTGAACCCCTCTTATTCATTAGTAAGTATGAACAGCCTAGGCTTGACTCAGACTATTAGAACTAATAGCATTGATATAGATGATTTTAAGCAAAATGCACAATAGAGGAGTCGAACCATTGAACAGAATATAGATTTCATTGGAAGTGAGCAAGGTGAGGTTCCACTTCACCATCGTGCGTTGAGCGTCATGCTGATTAATCATTCATGTCATCACTATTGCCTCATTACATCACATGGGCTGGATTTCTATTCTATAGCAGCCCCGGTTAAACGTGCGGACTTTGATTCTCGCTTAACGGATGGTATGTGAATAAGTTGATTGGCGTGGAGCTTGTTCACTCAACCCCCTTGCTGCGTACCACCACCATTGCTGCTATTTTCTGCCCCCACCTGCCGTGCTTCACGCCTTGTGCAAAGATGCCCTCTCGTTTGAATGCTGACAACCGGTATGTGTGCTACATTTATAAAGCTTAGTCTACAAAGCTTAAGGATTGCTTAGTGGCCAGACGCTGCAGCGCGTCATTGGCGTGGCTGTAAAGGGTGGAAAGTCGCTTGCTGGTATGTCTTTGTATGCTATAGCCTCAGGTCGTCAGATAATCTTAATGGCTTTTAGGCCTCCTTCCATCTCTTCTGCAGTGGACGGTCAAGGGCAGGACCCGCGACCGGGATGAACGTTTCATCTTTGAGTGGTGCATTATGTTGAACCAGATGCCGGTGCAGGTTGAGATTCATACAGACGTGACGGTTGAAAAGAGGGGTCTTCAGGTCATAGAGGTTGACACCTTAGCAGCCTGGTACCATGAAGTTATGGGTGCAGTATCTGAGCTCTGAATGTATCATCTCTGGCATCCAATATGGCAATGTTACAGTGGTTGCAACAGCTAGGCTTCGTGCGAGTCTTCCGGCGCCATGGTTACTCAGAAGATGTATGCAAGTGTTTGTTCATGATTTTATAAGCATTACCTGAAGCTGAGGACACTAAATTGGGAAGCACCAAGTGCATGTTGTTGTGCACCAACTGGTGTTGGTATTAAGAAGTACTACTCTGTGCTTTATAGGTGTGCGCTCAGCTATTGCTAGTTAGTAGGACTATGAGCAGGATAATCAGAGCTAGAAGGAACATACACGATACACTCTTGCCTTACTCACAAGGCAAGATACGCATACCGAGATCACTGTTACGTACCACTATGAGATAACGCACCCTAATGGCAAGACAGAGCGTTACCAATCTTCATTCGCACACACTACGTCTACTACCCACGATGTGGAACACCCTCACCTATGCTGAAGACCTGCACTTTGCACGTCTTCCACAGTGCCCCGTACTTTTACGCCCAAACTCCCATCACGTCTGGTACGACATAAAGACATTCGACGAAGACTCTCATACCTTCTGGCCACGATTCGACCATGTTCCCGCGGTCGACGATCACTGCCTACTCGTTCTCCAGACAGGCCAGTGGTTTCACGCCAAGGTCATCGCTATTACCGCATGGCAGAAGAACTTCGTCATTCTCCTTGTTGAACACGTTGATCGACACAACCTCGTCATCAGCCTTGCCGTTCCATACAAATATTATAAGCCAATGCGTACCTGGCGTGAATGGCTCATAGGATGGATTCGGCCTGTTCAACCCGATCAGGACTACCATGTTCCAGGCAAGCATATCAGTGATCGTCGCTTCACCGCCACTCACGCATAGCAGGGACCTACAAATGGCCTGATAAGCGCATGTGGGACCAGTTTGGAGCATGGAGCGCTGATGTGGAGGTGTTGAAGCCATTGCCTCCAGTAGCAAGATGGTATTGACAATGAACGTAGCAGTAGCATACTGGATATGTACCAATAGTACCATTATGCAGATCACAACATATGCAGCCTATGTACCAGAACTGTCCAGGACTCCCTAATGTTCCCTGATGTTCCCTGGTATTCCTGGGCGTTCCCTGACGCTCCCTGACGATTAATCAGCGAGATTTGCATAAGCAAAGCCAACAGAGAAGCACAAGCTGCGCATGCGCGCTTAAGAACACACGCTACCTCCCCGACCATCATGACGCTCCCCGTCCCATCCTTCACACTCAATGGAGAGGCACTGGAGCTCCCTGCCCTTCTGAACGCCCCACACATGCCCACAAATGAAGACATACCTATTACTTGTCCTATCCACCAACGAGACAGCACATACCATGTTTACATCGGTCATAACAAACACGTGGCACCTATGGTCGTCACTGGCTTGACCGCCGATGGGCTGCGCGATGGGCGCCTCTGCACCTTCATCCGGAATGACGGCAGACCCTTTACCGGGCGCGTTACACACCTGATTGAGCACCAGCGCACACGGCTTCTTCTCCAAGTCACACACATCAACTCCCTTGCCCGCTTCAGCCTCGTTGTTCCCTACGAGCTCTATTATTCCCCTAGGAAGGCACGCTTCCTTAGGTGGATCGCATGGTGGATCTGGTCTGATTCAGAAGGACAAGTCAAAGGCAAGTACCACTTATATAAGCCCATGTGCAACAACGAGTGACCTACGTTTAGACACCTCACTCAATGCAGTTGATTTCTGGGAAATCTGTGATGATGTGCAGATGGGATATAAGGTGGGAGAGGTTCAAGGCTGATGTGCTCTATATATCCACTTTGTTCTGCATGTACTTGTACTTCTGTTTTGACGTTGTATGCAAACATTTACCTACCTTTGTACGATAGATTGTATATACATTCCTTTATCATGCATATCATCATTCTGGATTTATCAAGATACTTCCACAAGGACCCCGTACCTTCTACATAGCCCTAGTAATTACTCTCAGAGGAGTAAAAATCAGTACCAAAGAGATCTGGATTCTGCAGTAAGAATGAACACCACACGTACCCAATCAACTAGAGATGCTGATCAGAGATATGCAAATGGTGTGACGGGTGAGGTGTTCAAGGGTGGTGGTGTCATCAACCCACTCCCAGTGAGCCTGTACAGCTGCACCGTGAGCTGGTACCAATCAGGAAAAGCGCCCACTCGGGAGGCCGCTCCCGAGACACTCGAGACGTCCGCACAGCATCAGCAAAAATGCACCGCACGCACGCTTCAGCGCGCGCGGGCTCACGACCCACGCGACCTGGAGTTTCGCATACTAATAAGATGGGTCGTGCGCTGAGCACGATACTCGCGCGCGGGCGCGCGCTGCGTGGGAATGTCGCGCACCGTCGCGCGCTCACGGCTGGGTCGTGGGGTCGTGTTGGTCGTGGGCTGGCGTGGGGTCCGCCTGCTGCAGCACACATAGACCCGGCTCTGTTTGGACGGAAACAATTTTTAACTTGCATTACAGACTCATTCTTCGCGTTAAACAGATAGGAAAGATGTATTCCATTTGTACCGCTAATACACACTATATACGAATGCCTCTGTTGGCGCGAGGCCGCAAAGGAGTCCAAGCACGGCATGCGGGCATGCAAAGCTCGTGTCTGTGTGCCTCCTCACGGCGTGCCACCTCGTCCGTTCTTGTGCGCGAGAAAGACGTATCTTGATCACATGGGGCCGGCGTGCATTGTCTGTGGTGGGGGGGCGTTGTAGAGGTGCCTTCATGGGGGATTGAGGCTTAGAAGTAGCGAGGTTAACAGAGACATGCACCCCTCAAAGCGGTAACAACTTACTAGGTGATGCTCCATGTAGACGACGGGTGTGTTGGATGGAAGGTAACACACGGTGCAGTGAAATGATGAATTTGAATGACTGTATGCGCATCGAGCGACTGAGAAAACTCACCGGGGCACCTATTACGAGCCTCATGCATCCTTCGGTAGGCCACGGAGTTGTTGACTAGTAGAGGATGTAGGATTGGTGGAACAGCAAACTTAGAGAGGGGCATGCGAGGGCTGGAGAGCAGAACGTAGCAGAACGCGTCGAAGGATGGAGGTCGGGACGACGAGTGCGGCGTTGTCTTATGCTCGCCGCCGAGTCGCCGAAACAGAAGGCGGCGCGGAGTTTGAATATCCTGCCAAAAGCAGGCATCCGCAGCCCAATCAAGACACAGCTCTCCACCCGAGCCTATTAGGCGCCGTGACTCCTTCCAACAGGCCTTCAACTTCAAAGTAGTAAAACATATCGACGCTAACATGCATTTCGTGCAGCAATCATACTTACACAGAAACCAAGAATGACAGGTACGTTTCGCTTTCTCAGTCCTTCGGGCTGCAGTGCGCCGGAAGTCCGATGCTGTGGGCGGTCGCGCGTGACGTCACTAGGAGGCCGCTCCCGCCCGCTGAGCCGAAGAGGGCCCGGGCTGTCGTGCGCGAAACCCGAACGTCGTGGGCTGACGCGCGCTCATCCGGCCGTCGCGAGCTGGTCGCGCGCGAGCGGGACGTGTCGCGGACTGGCGCCCACGCAGGATTTCCTCGCGCGCTGACCCCACGGAAGGCCGCGAGCCCTGCAATTTTGCTGATGAGCTCTCGAGAACGCACGAGTGGACTCAAGCCTGCCGAGCAGAGACTGCTTCGATCGGGATGTCCGAATATTGTGCCGTGCAGCTTCCCATATCACCTCCTTCCATGATATAGTACCACAAATAGACCGCCTTGACGTTGTTTCAGCAGGTGGAATACCCTGAGAGCGCGAGTCAAGCGCGAGTCAAGTGTAAATGCGTCTAGTCTCACAGAACCTGCCCTGATCCCCGCGGAGCCTCCCCTAAACGGGCGCCAAAACTTATCGCGTCGCTAGCCGTTGCTGGCAGCGTTACCTCGTTGACTCAAACTGCACCTCGTCCCATCTCCCACCAGCTGCCAAGCTAGGTTCTCGCCTCCATACGCTGCCACTACTCTTATGTCGGTTTTGCAGGTGGGTCTTTCTATCCCAGGTTCTCGACACAGTTCCATGCCACGCCTGCTTCGTTTGCTTATGTGTATTGTGAAGCAGTCATCTCGCGCTCGTCTGAATGCTGGGGTCCTCAAAACAGCTTGCGACGTCTATTTGTGGTATTGGAAGGAACCTTGAATGCGAAAACCTCAGGTACGGGCTCTGCTTTCTCTCCCCATCGCCTACAAAATACGCACGTTCTGCACGACCCCAAGTGCATCATCGGTACGCATGCCCATGTTTTGTCTTTTATCTGATGCGCTCTCACTCACGCTTCGACGCCTTTCCGTTTACGTATATAGTGTAGGGCCGCGACTGCAAACAACACTGGCCAATGCCGCAGCTCGCCAGTGGCATCCGGAAAGAGCGTGATTCACATACGGTGACATTTGCACTTTGGGCCCTACAGCGCCTCTCACAACACCCTCAGTATTGATCACTTGGTACGTCGTAGTTGCGCAACATCACCCCGTGCCGTGCTGATCCGCGCTATTGGGAACAGCATGCAGTGTGGTGGCACAGTGGAGTAGAGGCACGGCGATATGTGGTATACGGTAGCGGGGAGGTCTCAGAGGACGCGCCAACTGGTCAGCCGGACATGGCTTGGGATACGCGGTACGGTTTTTGAGGGAGAGCGAGACAGGTGGAGGGGATTTGCGCGCAGTGCATTGTGCCGCCCTCATGTAACTTACGAGATTGCCACTTACTGTACATGTATGCTAGGCAGCTGTTAATACATCTGACTTGTTTTGTGTGCTTCGTGCACCTAAGGGGAGGAATCGAATAATAGGCAAGCCTGCTTGATTGCTCGGCCACCCTCGTCAAGCAGTCGTAGAGTGCTCTTAAGCGGCCGCGAGCGGGGGCGGGCGGCTCGAGCTCGACGAGGGGGCCGGCTTCGCCAGCTTGCGCGGCTCTCGAGACTCTCGAGCGCCCTCGAGCAGTTATGTTTAGGTCAGACTGAGACATATGGACGCATCGTCTATATGTTTTGGGTATGTTATAAATCTTCACATCAGCAAGTCTACTACTGTACATACATGTCTATAGCGCTATGGAGAGGCGAAGAGGACGAGGGTGTGGTACAGAGTATTGGCGGCGGGTATGGGAGGCGCATCACACGCCGAAAATTCTTGGGATAAGCGATAATAGTGGGAGCGACAAAGGGTACAGCGTGCGGACGTGTAAGGCAGCACCGCACATCGCATTCAGGTGCAGGCAATGACGGGAGAGGTACGTTCGTACGTAGAGCGCGTAGGAGAGTGTAGAGAGTTGCGTTGGTGTTGGACGAACTGCATCGGCGGGTCGAGTCAGCGCGACGTTGCGTATAGCCTGAGTCGTCTGCGACGCAGCGTGTTGATGGGAACACCACGCCGGCATGTCGAGGCGTCGACGTTGGTCGCTAAGGTCGGCGTTTCGGTATGGGCAATGCCCGGAGCGGACAACGCGCGAGCTTGGGGTCGGAGGCGAGAATGAGCAAACGCGCCTCTGCTTGCTCCATGCCTCCAGGGTTCAGTGTAGCTTCAGATGATCCTTGAGTGAGTCAGCGGGATGGGCAACAATCACGAAGGAGGTAAACGGCAGACAGTTAGTAGGGGCGGACAGAGACGGGCAAAGACAGGTTAGCATCAAGCAGAGAAGACGGACCTTGAGCGGTTCCTGGGCTCGGCCTTGCGTGCAAACATTGGTTTTCGAGGGCATAGTCATGTCGTATGACTCATGCTGTCGTTAACCAGAGAGCGCGGATGAGATTATGTAGCACGGGTGACGAGCAAGAACACACCCGGAGACAATATCATGTACTATTAGAGTACTATTAGGGGAGGCTAGACACGACACGCCTCCGAAAGGCTGCGCATGAACACGCGGTGAGGAGGGCGGGCGGATAGCTGGACTTACCACAAAGAGAAGAGGCAGCGAGGGCGGCCAATGCTGCGAGCAGTCACACCCACAGTGCATGAGTCTCCCAGCGCAGCTACACGCAGGCTGTGGAGGATACGTAGCGGAACCTCCCAATATCTGAAGTGAACGTGTGAGGAGTGTGCGAGTGTGACAGCGTACCACTGGGTAGAGAATTGAAGACGACAGAAACACTGCAGTTCTAAATAAGGACACTGGATGAGCAAATATGATAGGAAAACAGCTGCGAGGGTGAAAGGGTGATCAGGGAAGAGGGATGAAGATGAAGGAGGCGGGGGAAGTTGCTCCGCAAGGCTTCACAATGGGGAACAGCAAGAGCAGTATTGGAAGACAAAGGGAGCGCATCCTGAGCGGTGTACTAACCTTAGCTTCCTCTGTATTACTCCATGGGATAGCAGTGTGAGTTGAACGCATTTGCTTAGCAGGTAATGAGCAGCGGCGCTGGAAAATAGTGACAAAGACACGAGTGTTGAGTGTATTCAAGAATATCATGAGAAGGGCTGAAGAAGTGTGTTAAGTGTGAAATCCGGAGTCGGAGTAGTAAGGGGGCGACGCACATAGAATCAGGGCATGGCAAACTTGAAGAGGATCGGTACGACGAAGTCTACGCGTTCCAGGCGACGCATGCTAGACGCTGAGAACACCATGAAACGTGACGTGACGTCAGGGTAATAGCCTGTATCAACGGTCAAGTAAGAACATTATTGACCATTGTGACTCAAATGTTCCGCGCAAGCCTATCGAGTCCTGCTTTGCTCAGGATCTATGTCAATAGGTGAATAACTTAAGCAATGGTAAGGCGGATGTGATGCATGATGCATGACTCTAACACTGATGGCAGAGAATACGCAAATGTTTACATTCTCGAGAGCCCTTCTGTGGTGCTTTTACAAGTAGTACAGCTAACAACTTGTGGAGTAATTGCTAGAGAGTAACTAAGCGTCAGCAGCAGCATCTGCAATGAGGTCTCCGGCGACAGGTTGCACTTGAGGAATCAGCAGTGCTAAAGCTGTGAGTCGACTGCTGGAAATGTGCGCAAGGATGTTCCAGAAGTCGATTGGGTCACCAAATCGGAGTCGATACTCGTATGGAGTCTGTGAATTGGCTTGGTAATGGCGTCTGAGGCGTAGTAGCAGCTGATTCTGGAAGTTATGTGACGACACGAGATGAGTATAGAGATATACCAGTGGTTGGCAGCATACCTCGTTGGCAGAAAGGTACCGTCCCTCCTTGATAGCCTGAAAGCACACGACATTGGGTGCCCCCGAAGCCTCAGCTTTCACAATGAGCCAGCCTGGCAGTGTAATAATCAGACATGAAGCTCTACCAGTTTGCGCTGGGGTAATATCGCCTCTACTTACGAGTGCCATTCCCAGCCAGACTGACGGAGACTTTGACAGCGATCCAATCGCCGCCGGCGAGAGGTATCTCAGCATTGTTAGCTGTAGAGAAGGTAGCATCGTTGGAGCTATAGAGTGTCTGCATAGCAATGTGAGACTTTGAGCAGACAGAGGAAGGCAGTTGGGGGGTAGAAGTGAGGTTGAGTAGAGAGGTTGACGCAAGGGGATGCGGAGACGACTACCTCGCGACTCATCGTGGGTGAGGGACCATGGAGACGTGTCAAGGAACGATCCGACCTTCGTGGGTATTGCATGGGTACCCCAGATGGTGGCGGAGAAGCCGCCACGGCTTTCTGGTCCGTAAGCAGAAACGGGGAACAACGGCGGGACTGGTCTAGGTATTGAGAAGCGGCGGCTGTCGAGCAGCGAGCGTGCGCTAATACTATGCGTAATATGGTTAACGTACGCCCGGCGGATCTTCGCCCTCAACCTCACTGCTGTGTTGTCGCATCTTCGCCCTCAACCTCACTGCTGTGTTGTCGCATCTTAGCCTAATACTGCTCCAGCTGAGCCCCAACAAAGACATGAAAACAGGCTCTATGAATGCTATAAGTACCCAATAGTTCCACTTCAGCTCGGACTCTCGCCGAAATCCCCTGGATAAACGCTTGCTGTTTAAACAACTTGAAGTTCACATCCAATTCCTTCCGTCATGGCTAGAACGGTAGGCGAGATCATTCATGCGAGTCTAGTAATGTCCATCAACTATTTTTTCAGCGTTCCGTTGGTGCGGGGTTGTCGTACAGTGTTCGATTCACACGGACTTCGGCCTCGAAGTTCCGTGGAATGGACGTCAGTGAATACAAGAAACGGACCAAATGGTTTCTATCTTGCGTATGTGGATACAGCTACGCGTCCAATGTGTCTCTGCTCACTCAATAGACCGCTTAGGGCTACCGCACGCATATTACCGTACGCCGTTGCATATTGTATCAAGTAGGGCAGAAATTTCCAACGATTCTGCCCATCCAAGTCTTGGATTCCTGGAACGGCGATTGCGGGGCTTTGCCGTCACCTTCAGACTTCGATATCTATCCATGGATTGGCGGACCATATGACATTAACACAGTCTCCACCTTCCCCGGGACGAGCTACCATCTCCAGAATGGATACAGTATCGTTGTGCTCAAAGCGCGTATCCGGGCCCGGAACCACGTCGATCGGCCGCCAGTGAACAGGGTTATTTACAGGCACCTTGGGGTCGAATGGCGGGGGAACGTCTTGGTGTTCAAGCGGGCATCAATGCACGACACGGACAGAGTGGTCGACATTACGCAACGCGAGATATCTTTAATCAACATTCTACTCCTTCGGTGCGTCTTTGTGATCGCTTTTGTCTCGAGTTTCCGCCGTCCTCGAGCTGTCGTATCTTTCTTGGCGATCAAAGGCGGTGTCTTCTATTCTCTAGTCCGTTGCTTATGGGACGCCTAGCGGAAAATTATTCTGACTCTTACGTTACAGGTGGCTACAGATAGACATCGGCAGCTAGGCATAGTCGTCTCCCCATCGGCACCCATTCACAATGGGCGCTCATGACATCGACGTGCCAACGTTGCGAGAAAGTTCTGCTGTCCGGCGGGCTTCGTGCTGTATATGAATAACGTTTTTGTGAATCCGATCAGTCAGAGTTCTTTCCTGACAAGACGCAATCAGCCGCTATAGTTCTCTGAGAAGGTATCTTGATGTGTATCTCAGCTATCCGGCCCTCTGGGCAGGGCCCGTTGGCACGCCGAGGGCCCCGAACGAAATTGAAGTGGAGAAGCTGAGGACCGGTACTAGCATATACTTGATGACAATGGCAGCGGTTGCCAGACGTATCCGGACTAATATTTTGCGGTGAATCCGCAGGGATGAGAAGCCGACTATACCGTCATTGAGCTGCAGTCACTGTGACACGGCTTCGTCAGCTCCGAGATATGGCGGCGTTGACTTTGACAATTCACCGCTCGACTTGATACGGTCAGATATAGCTGCCGAAGTACTCACGTCCGCCTAGACCCGATTTCCCACTTTACGCAGAATCTAGTAACCGAAATCCCCGCGCTGTCGGCATCTTATAAGTGTAGGGGGGAGGGTTTGGATCTCTTCCCGCTCAAAACTTCCCCTCTTTCAGTTTTCTCACTTCCAGCGAAGTACGTCGGCCTTTTACATTATGAGTCCTTCCCTCAGTATGCTCATAGATCGTGTCGTACAGCATCCATCTCCGCTCTTTGTCTAGTTGCTTCACGGAGGCCATGTCCAACCAGATCATAGCTTCGAACTTTACGTGAGTACTGGCATATGCTCATGTTTCTTTCAGCGAGACTGACTCGAACGTAATGCTTTGCTATCAGCACGATGGCACCGGCTGCCGAGTTTAATAACGTGCTCTCCTGCCACATTCCTATGCTTGGGTCGTCGGGAGAGTGGAATAATGTTTCAATCAAATTGTTCGAGGTTAGCGATGGCAATGGCGAAGCCACGGTCGGAGCTCGACCGGAATGTAAGTGTCATCTCGAAGTCGACCATTGTGTCAGGTTTCAACGTACTTCTATTCAATCTAGGGGTCTTGGCGATTGCTCCGGGACGCTTTATAACCCACGAATTGATTCCGCTGACCGATTTGCATTATTCATTGACATTCGACGAGGTGCGCGCTGTTCTATACGTGGTTTTCTAGGCTGACATCAGGCGGATGTAGGAGACTTTGACGATTGGATTCAGCATGACTCTCGTCGCTTCAGGCCCCGAATTTACGTTCGAGGAGCAGTATATCATGTTCGAGGACACGCTCAACTGGCTTAGTGCGGTTGCTATGTGCTCCGGGATTCGCGTCGACGCACTCGTCTACAGCTATCATCACCAGCTCATGTGATGGACAAGCTCATGGAAACTGTAGTCGGAGTTTTATCTGTTCAGCTTACTCCGAAGTATAAGGACGTACCCAGATCTGTTATACCGATCATAGTGTTGTAGGTCGCGTATGTTGTAGTTGAGTGGTATGAGATAAAAACTAAGGTGACCTCTACTGTGTGATATTCCCGGACATCGAGCAAGATTCGAGTGAGGTGCTGTACGGATTGGGAAGGCTCTGGGTCGGGAGTCGGGAGTGTTTATCTGAGTATGTCCGTCAGGTTATGACACTATTCCCGTCGAAACGGATGCATTACTCATGAGGCGTTTGATTCAGCTCGAATCTGTGTACACGGTTGGGGAATGGGGTTAGTAGAGAACCCGCTGCTGCGAATCCTCGGATTCAGCCCTCATCCTATAGTGACCGATAGTCAGGGTTTCGACCCTAAGTGTTGCGCCGGGCTCAAGGTCACGGTTTGTTCGGGACGCAGCCATTCTGCAATCGAGGGTGCGAAGAAACCTCAAAACAAAGAGCGTACGCGCCACGCAACTCCATTCAAGCTGCGGCTCGTTCAGAGATGTTGTACGGTTTGCGACGATGATTACCCTCAGATTGACGTTGTGCATGTCTCAGTCCCATTTACATTAGCCGTCGGTATTGGGATAATAGGAAATCAACTAGCCCTTGCGGGCAGGGAGGGTCTCTCCCGTTTGATTGTCACGCATGCAGCTAGCCGTGGTTGAGAGTGAGACCGCGCGACGGCCAAGTGGGGGTCTGGTAGACCACAAACACTGTTTGAGGGCTAGGCGCTCCTAGTCAGATTGCTTTCGTCAGCCAGCTCCCTCGGCTAATCGCTCTTGCTCAGGGACAACAGTCATGCAGACCCTCCCCCCTCCTGCCCTCGCCTGGCCTCTCTGTCTTCGACTCGCCCACATTTCGTCGCTCCCTTTGCCATATTGGTGTCTACACTCTTGAGCCCCCCCTCCAAGCTCATAAATTATGGATGGTCTTCTGCAGTCTCCGTTCGCTTACTCCTTCCGCCTCAGCATTTCTTCACACCTCGTTCGTCTCCTACTAGCCTCAATCATTCAATATCTGGTAAGCCTTCCTATGGCTATAGTCTCTTCGTTTGCTTTCTGTGCTTAGGATAGTAAGTAGCGCCATGGCATCCGCCGTCTCTTATCGCCAACTTCACATTGTCGATGATTTTCCCGCGGAACTCGTGATGATGGTCGCCGCGCATCTCCCTACGTGGGGACAACGTGCCCTCATGCTAACGTGCAAGACCCTCCACAACATCGTTGCCCCTTTGCTTTACCGGGACATCAAGGTCAACATCGGTCACGTTCCACGTCCCCGCGGTGTTCGTCTGTTCAACTATTCCTTCCTCCCTGCAACCCGCGTCTTGTCGTGTCTTCTGCTTTCTGCGAAGAACGCGGAGACTGCGCAAGCGTACCACTGCTATGTCCAGTATGTGGTGTCGCTCTCGGTCAAGTCCCTCTTACGGTCGGAGAACATTCGTCTTCTTCCCATCTTCATGGAGGTCCTGAAGTCCGCAACGGCTTTACGGTATCTTCGGATCGACGTCTGCGACGAATCCATCGCTCCACTCATGGGTTTGTTGAGCCGGAAGGGCATTTTCCGAGAGCACTCCCTCCCGCCGGTGACAGTTGGTATTGGATCCCAGATGGTCACACCTCTCGTCCTACCGTCTCTCCGCAATGTGAGATCGAAGCACCCCGAGGTGTCCATCGAAATGGTACGACTTCGGCCATTGAACGCTCTCGCCATCGACAGGCTGCTGGACCAATGTTCACTTCCCCGCCTTGCATTGAACCTAACAACGGCGTCCGTGGGCCATTTAACAAGTCTTGCAATTACCTTACAATCGGGGAGCTCGACGCTCTATGCGGACGTGGTCCAGACGATTGTGATGACCGCTCCATCGCTGGAGTACCTAGCATTCCGCACAGATCGTCCGACGCTCTTTGTGCATGACTTGATCGCAGTGAGTTTTTCGGCGACCGTCTCGCGCATCTGGCACTAATAGGTGATTTACACGTAGATCCTCACCGGCATTTTGGCCGCGTCTCCCGATGTCCTCCCCAACATACGCAGCATCGGCATCAATCACGGTATCTACGAAGCTATTATCCAAAGGATGGACCCCCTTGCGGATCAAGCCAAGGCTATTGCAGTGGGAAGACGGCTATTTACGCTCTTGTTGGTGGGATGTCGGGCATGGACGAGAAGGGATGAATATGCGTCCATGTGGCGGGAGCAACC
This sequence comes from Grammothele lineata, assembly GCA_002150815.3. Classification (NCBI taxonomy): domain Eukaryota; kingdom Fungi; phylum Basidiomycota; class Agaricomycetes; order Polyporales; family Polyporaceae; genus Grammothele; species Grammothele lineata. The sequence goes on along the minus strand of NDFF03000381.1, from coordinate 833,911 downwards.
GTACTTCATAGAATATGACTGGCCGTGGCTTTGTCCGTTGCAGCGAGCGAGAGCAGAGGGCTTCGTTCCACTAACAAGCCACTCGTAGCATCGCAATCAATTCCCTGTGATTACCATTATTGTTGATCTTTTTGTGTCTGGCTTACTTGCAAATGATGTGCGGAGCTTGTATAGCTCTCTCGAAGAAGTGCCGTTTGGTGCAGTGTGAAAGTCGCAGACAGAGCCTCTTTTTGGGTCGCCTTTAGGCGAGCGGCGTGAAGTAGTGGGGTATTACCAGAGCAGCGCTGACGGCAGCAAGGGATGGAATGTGGGGATTTGAAGTTGAAATCAGTATGAACGACTCGGATGCCTGAACTCATGATCGCTCGAGCGCTGGCGCTGAACGTCGCTGGAGTCGGACTCGCTAGGCCCGCAGCAACGAGCGCTTCAAGTTCCAGCTCGGTTCTCCGAATCATCCATACCGCCTTCAGCCATGTTTTCGTCCCCAAGCCTCCCTCCCTCAAAGAGCACTCTACACTCTACCAAGGCACATGCATGCGATCGATCCTCTCAAGCGCTGTGGAGAAGTTAGTCAGAAGTGGAATTAGCTGAAGTTCGTACGTGACCCTACCTGCTCCACGTCTCTGCAATACAACCCCGCCTTTCCCCTAATGCCAGCTTACAGCCTATCCTACACCCATGAAAATTGGTGTTGGGTCTGCTAGGACGCCCGCCCACGTATTCTTAGGAGTCGGAAGGGGTCGTTTCTGTCCTCGTACCGTCATAGCCTGAGCTACTAGACATTTCAAGATCACGGTCTTTAGAGTACGTGAAGTTCGTCCAAACAACTACGGGGGTATTCGTATCTTGCAGTAGACGGTACGTACCTGTCGTTTGGCATAAGTGCTGGGGGAATCTGCTCAAACTTGAACGTCCTCAACAGTCATGGCGGGCTTGTCAACATCTACTTCCGTTGCTCACGATACTGCCCCGTCTCAGCCTGCAACTCTCTCCGCATGTCGCCGTTGATGACCGCAGCGAAGATCCTGCTTTCAACATGAAGGACTATCCTGTTGTCAACAGCGCAATTTCTCAAGATCGGTCGGACGGTCGTGTGCTAGGTGAGTTTTTATTGATCGTATTGGGCAATAGCTCAAATTGTGAGCGAACAGTCTTCGGAGGGCAAGTTGACGATTACTTGCGCTCGTCTATAGGCATATGTTGTCTTCTCCGACCTTGGGCAGGCCCGTTGCTGCCGCAATGCACCCTGCAGTAATGGATAGTATGTACTCGTCTTCCCCGAGTGTAGTTTCTGTTGTGTGTTGTCTGTCGTTGCTGATATGGAGGATTCAGGAGGTCCAGTCATCAGACTTTGTCATGGCGCATCCGCAGTTCGTGGGTATGCGGCCTTCAAGGTCTCTCCCTTGTGCGCTGTCATCATGGCCACGCAAGATCGGTCACGCACAGTCGTCGGTTCGACTCCGTTGTGAAGACATGAACCTTCTCACGATGTGAGTGTCAACCCCGATTGCGTCCGGTTATAGACACGTCTGCGTCTATGCGTTCCCCCATATCCATCATCACACACTACCTCATTCACTATTATGACCACCATCACCATACCCCCCTTCGAGTACTTCGTACTATTCGCCTCCGCGGACCTCCTCGAGATCTTCTTTTCTTATTTTCCGCCGGATGTTCTATATCGCCTTTCCAGACTCAATACGTCCGTCTTTCTAGCGTTTGAATTTTATCGCGTCAAGGCATGGGGTCCGTCCCGTGTACTGTTCAGGTTCTTCGAAAACGTCCCTAGGTTTTTGCGCCTCCTGGATGCATGCGATGCCGTCGTTTCCGGCTCGCAAGCATTGCAACTCTTCCAACGAAATACTTATCCCCTCTCACAAACTGATCTCGACATCTTCGTTACCTGCGGCGGAGTCCTCAGCCTAGGTCGGTGGTTGAAGCGTCAAGGCTACGTATATCAGCCGACAGGAGAGAAGCACCCTTTGTTCGACGTGGAGGTTGTTCGCCTGGGAACGATGTTAGCCTTCGCGAACGCCTCCGGGTCCGGAATCCCCGATTCGCTATATACTAGCGGGACGTTCACTACCTTCCACTTCATCAAGAGCATGGACGAGCAAGGTCAACGGTTACGCTCGACGGAGCCTCTCAGAGTCCAGTTGATTGTAGTATCCGAACACCCGGTGGACTTCATTATTCATCACTTCCATTCTAGTATGTTCTTTTACTTTTCCGTCCGCATTTCCACTCATGACGATCGTTTCAGCCTGTGTCATGAACTACTTTACTGGTAAACATGCAGTTTCGTTGTTCCCCCGGTCGACGTTCTTGGATAAAGTCACGTATACTTGCCATGACGCAAGGCCAGAAGATGGAGAGAAATGGATGCGGAAGTATCGTCGCCGAGGTTTTGAAGTTATCGTTGCCGGAGTCGATGTGGAACCGACAAACCATCATGAAGTGTCCGTCTGGCGGCGTCATATCGGCGACGAATATTCATGGGTCATTCCGTTTCAGCCTATCGGTAAGCTTTGCGTTTTTTCATGTGTTTTCGGATACTGAGCCGTATGCAGACGACCTTCGTGACATCCGTAGAGAGGATTTGCGACGGTCGAGTCTCCGTAAGACACGCTATGAAGTGCTCCAGTACCACGCTGGCGCGGCAAGTGCTGGAGCGTACTTGAGAATTGGACCTCCTTTCGTCTACAGGCAAGTCAGTTCCGAGCAGACTTGGATAGACACCATAACTCAGAACAATTGCAGTACGGTCGCCTTCGTTACAACCCACCAAGATTTTTCAGGAGATTTATGGTCGTCGGAGTTGGAGACTGTGTATGCTTGAAGCATTGTGATGTAGGCGGAACGACACCGTGGCGTCTTATTACAGTGTTACATGCGAGAAGTTTGCACGTAGCCTGTGGTGCACATGATGGCGTTCACCTTAGTCTCAATTATAATCCTGATCTCTCAAGTATTCGCATAATGTAGTGGGGAGAACATATGAAAGTGAATGCGACGACTTACCATTAGGGAAAAGGTTCTGTTACGTGGCACTGCGTCGGTCGACCGGCTGTGCGTACTGGTACTTCGTAGCACTAACCTAATTGAGAGTCTGGTTTCAGTAGCACTAAGAGCATTTCTCGATCAGTGAGAATATGCAATAGCTGCTCGCTCGCTGTGATCTATAGGATCTACGTCCAACTTGTTAATTTGACCTCTTACGAACTTAGCGCCAATGTAGAGTTGCTCGAGAGCAGCACGTGGCATCGGGCGCCTGATACGTCTACTGCTTGCCCCCAAGACCCAAGTGCCAGCGTCGGCGTTCTCTACCTATCCCTCCATCTTCGCATCTTCTACCGCCTTACTGTTGTCTTCCCAGAACTATCTTCGAAGGCCTAAGCTATCTTCCCCGGTCCTCATGCACGTGTCGCCGACGGCTAGGGTCGACCGCTCGTGTTCCCATCTCGGAGGGATCCATGCGAAGTTTAATCGGCCGGTGCACTGCGCAGTGCGCGTGGTATGTGTGTCTCATCAACGCAACTCCGCCCGGGAAGGCCCTCGTAGTGGAAGCGTGTCGCTCATTCACATTGACTTCGGTCGTAGTACGCATTTGTAGAAAGATGATCCTATCTTCGTACAAAGTACGTTCCGCGCACGTCTCCACTCAGCCGGTCCACCTCATACTCCGGGGTATTGCGCGAACCAGGGCATGGCGAGTACGTCCTGCCATGGACGATGTCAGTGTCGGCTTGTCTCTGTGTTGCTTATGACTTACAATCACATCCGAGTCCAGATTGGCCGATAGCAGGAAATAAGTGCCACGGGAATGTGTCATGTCGCTCCGGTCCAACACTATAGCGATGTAAGCGTTCGCCGTATGATGTACTGTCGACTTATCAACATCTCAGACTGTGAATAGACACTTCGCAACATACTGTGGATGTACAACGTATGGCCTATTCCTATCACTCCTGAACACACGAGGGCGCAGGGAGTGCAGGAATGGAAGAGCGTTTCAAGTACTTCGCTGTAGTGGTTGTTATTGAACCTGTCGATGATGCGGACTCGGCGCGGCATGACTAGGGGATAGTGGTACGTTCTGCATGGTTTCATCTTCAATTATACCCTCACGCCCCTCTTTACCTCAGCAACTTGCGCAGCCTGAACGAGAGCGTGGTCGGACTCTTCGCGGTAGTCAACGCCATCCATTTGCTGACATGAGACCCCTGAGTCGTCAATTCTGTCAAGTCATCGTAATGACTGGGTGAGTTGGCTCCGGAAAAATCAACCCACCGACTCTTTGGCAAGTGAGGCGGATGCGGCAGGCCGAAATAGGTGGGGCGCGGATGGTATATATCCGAGGCTGTTGACTTCAAGCTTTCTATACCACTAAGACACAGTACCCTCCAACTCTCAACCCAGCATTTCCACCATGAACGCCGCTCGCACCCAGCTCGACAACCAACTTCGTGCTTGGAAAGCCTTTTCGTCTGGCGACGAACTGATCAACCTAGATAACATCATCGTCAATTTGCGAAGGCCCTCTTCCGTGATCGAAGCACGACCTGATCCTGAGTACTCTCAGCGTTGGCTCGTATGTTAATCCTTCATCTTACCTCGCGCGTACACTGATTGTGAACGACAGCTATGCAAGGCTGGAGAGAACCGACTCATACCCGCTCTGTTTCACACGGCTGTTGTGTGGGACTCGTCGACGCATCTCGAAACCGGTAACTTTGTAATGAAAGGCGAATCGGCGTCTGTCAGACTGCCAGAGGGTAGGATGTAAGTTAATCACCGTATATTTGAGCATCCCGCTTGTGACACTGGTTCATACTACCTAGCCAAACGGAGCCGAGTAACTTGTGTAGCATCGATTATATCTTCGACACGCGCCACGATCGTACTCTGTATCATGCTCAAGCTGTAAGCCAATGTCCCTCTCGCGTCGTCCCTATGGTAACCATTTCCCACAGGCATTCGAACGCTTCTTCGCACTTCACGAGGACTTCAATAAGGGCGGAAAGCCGCGACGCGCATGGCAGCAGAGCGATGGGAAGTTTCTGGATAAATATGCCGCGTCCAGTCCCATCTTCGACAAACCCTGGAAGCACAAGGGTCTCGCACCCGAAGATATCTCTTACCCTTTGCATCCGTGGATTAAAGCAGCCGTCGGCAAGTGGGATTCATGGGTTCCTAACCCTGCTCGGCCTCAAGTTCTAAGCGCGTTAGAGGACGGGTCAGTGGTGCAGCTCTCTCAATCTGCACAGCCAGAGATGTCGAAGGGCGATCTGGTCTGGATGACTTTTACCGTGCAAGTCATATTCACTGGGTCCTCATGGGGCCCCACATTCACGCCCCGTGACCTCATCCGGGTTGGGAGGATTCCAGCGGAGCTGATTGAGTCCGATGATGGTGGGTTTGGAGAGGTGATGACTATCGGTCGCGGACTTCGCCCGGGCGACAAGTTCTTCATGCGTAAGTTTTTCCTTAGTCGTCGTTTCCATTACTCATTGCTTCTTTTGACCAGCCTCCGATTTTCCTATGGCTCTCGACCCCGTACCAAACTCCATACCAGACGCTCGAACTAGTACGGCTGGTGCCACCGCCAATACAACGACAGTCCTGGACGCGATTCCTCGAGGAAATGATCAGGACGCCATGGTTATCGAGGATGATGCAACCCTAGAAGGAAAGAGGCCAGGTAAGTGGCGCTAACTGAACGCTGTCGGCGTATTGAGAAATGCGGGTATTGAATCCTATCTCGTAGATAGGATTGCTGGCGCCACGGATCCAGTGGTAGCTGAAGACATGCATTCCGACGATGGGGAACCCATAGAATGGCCACCAAGTCCAAATCACCCGGTGAGTGACAGTTGTCGGTGGTAGTGGAAGGAACATGCTCACTTTTTCCCCGAAGCGGACCTACAATGCGATCGTAGCAGGAGACGGTCAGAGTCGCGGGGTGAAGCGTGGTGCTGACGACGACGCAGCGCTCTTCGACGCGATTGCCGATGACCCTGGTCCGAACTCCAGCAGCGCTACCGCGCGACGGACTCGCCGTGCCTTTGGTAAAGCTCGCGCGATGTAATGTTACCACGATTTGTATAATAGACATACGTCTATGCCTATGTGTTTCGGTCTAGAAATATGAACAAATTTATCGCATCTTTGTTGCACTGTGTGCCAGCGCGAACAACGTTCTGTAGAACCCAGAAGCAGCATCCCTGTTCCTCCAGACAGGCCCCTCCGTGGAATTATTCGGTAACCATATCTACGTAACGTAGATGACGTTCACCCCAGACAACCCGCCGCCACCGAGAGACACTACAGACGAAAAGAGGACAGGCGCACAGGGGGAGCGCACCTAATTGTGGTCATGGTTTCCTTTTCCGTACTACAGCCTCAGGCTCCCCTAATTTGTGTGCGTGCTCCGCATGCTAATCACAACACCTGCAGGCTGCAGACCGCATATCATCGAGCTTTCTGTTCACCATGTACTCTGGTAAGAGGGGCATCGTGTCTCGCATGACTACCGCCTACTTCCACGTCAACACGATGAAGGAGTTGGAGAAGTCTTGCATCACTGGTTGTACTGTTCCAGCTAGCGCGAGCATGATCAGTATTGTTCGGAGTTCTTCTTTTCCGTCACCATCCTGCTCCATCCCATAGGCGGTATCCCCAACCGACAAGATGTGTGTAGGTTGGAGGGGGCCGACGGTGGTGAGGCGGAGACTCGATAATCGCTTTTGTACCCTATACATGGGAGACTAGCTGACAACGAGGGGAAGAGGGCGCGTGCGGGCGGACATGATGGTAGTATGAGGGTAAAAGCGCAAAGAGCGCGGGACACGGCGAGCGTACAGTACAACAACGAATCACGTGCTACGCGCGAGCTCGGATCGGAAGGCACCAGATTCCAACAATGTGGTGCTCAAACTATGTTTTGATTAATGTCTTCGTGTATCCTTGGCTTCAGTCGTCGCCTTCGCCACCTAATTGAACGACTCGCCGCGACGGGTGACCGAGGACGCGCGGACCATCACGAGCACTAATGTCCTCCGCATTATCAGTCACCTATGATCTCGCCAAGTACACTCATGGCAGACGCAACGCCTATATCCTCAATCCTGGCATCTTCGAGGTCATGGCTAAGCGCAATGCAAGAAGGACGTGCTGATCCTGGATTCCTGGGTACTTCTGCTTCGCACTACGTACTACGACTTGTTACCTATAGGTCTGTCTGGCAACCTTGATGCTATTCGTCGTACTCACAGGCCTTGCGAGGACCTCAAGCACACTCGTTGGCCGCCCAGACCACAGTCGAGAACGACTGCTTCTTTGCCGAGGGCACGTATCTGAAACTCTCCTCGCTCGTGCATGCCTCAAGGATATGGACAGGAATCTTTTCTGCCACACACTCAAAGTGGTAGCGAGGTCCAACTCGACGTGCAGCGCGACAATCTGCGGATCCACGAGATCGTCTTCGGCGGTCTCACCCTCCGTCTCACCATCAAATTCGTCTAGGGCCGATTAGTCTATCGGCCCCGACGACGCTTTCATGTACGACGCTAGCGTTCAATTCGCTATCTTTACAGGTTACTTATACCTTAGAAAACACCTAGGACCTCCTCCACGTCGTTCCGTCTACACCGGGTAGCAAGGTCGCGGGAAGTGTCCTAGCGCCTTCCACCAAGCGTAGCACCACTGCCCTCATGCTAACAAGTCAAACCCTCTCTGCATATACTCGGACAGCCGGCGGGCCGGCACGGGTACCCAAGTCCCCGAGGATGAACGTGCACACACGAAGGACAACACCTCCTTTCCAGAGTCCAGTCTTCCGGAGGTCCTTGCGATGACGTCATTGGTGCCTTCAACTTTTCCGCCTCGAAGAGAAAGCTGTGGCTCCGAGCTATCCCGGAACGCACAACATGAGGCAAAGGATTTCATGCGCCGACGATATGTTATTCCGAGAATGAAAAGACACTATTCCCAAGGAGTAAACCCCACTAAATATGAGTGTTGTTCAACTGCATGAGAACCTGCTGGTCATCATCTTCACCAGTCCTCATCCTCCTCACGGGAGAGCCAGTGCTCAATGGAATGCGTAGTCCTGGAGCACGTCGTGCATTTGATGCAATGGTAGGTGTGTTGCGACGGACCCTCTATTGAGAGCACGTAAGTCGACGTGTCTAGTTGAGAAGATTGGATTCTCTCACCGCCGTCTCTCGTAGATATCTCACAATCGTCCACCAAGGCCGTACTCCTCGGACGTGCTGCCGCTCTGCTGGTACGACCATCCGCCGTATGTAGCGGGCCATCCATGGTGTGGAGCACCTAAAGACTATCGGCGCCATGCCAATAATCTCAGACCAGGCAGGCTCCTCCTCGTGGGCTCCTTGGACGAAACTGTCAATCTCAACAGCGAGCATTGTGGCATCGGGTGCGAGCATGGATGCCATGTTCAACTGGAGTGAAGTTCTTTCACTAGTCTGTCAACCGAGTGAGTCTTCTCATCCGATCAAGGGACCATTCTAGCACGTACTCGGTTATGGGTGTAGAGAATGACGTCCAAGTCGAGGGCCCTATTGCCAGAAAGCTCGTGAATCTCTCTGTTCTCGTCGGATAGACGGAGAACGTCGCGGAGGAATTGGTCCGCTAAGCGGGGTTGGGTGCGACCAGGCCTGGTTGTAGGGTGTCTCTGAGTGTCCCTAGGCATCGTCGTGGTACTGTCGGTGAATCGCTTTGTTGGTGTCTACTACGTTTCTCTCCTTACCATATATCTTGAGTCCACTCCGTCACTTCATGAGGTGACGCAGGCCCAGTACATTGCGGTCTGGCACCGGACACATGAGGACCGCGTCATCGAAATTAGAGAAGGTTCGTGAGGTCAGACGTCTGACACATGCATTTCTATGCTTCTTGTTGCCTAGAGACCAGTGAGCTTCCGATTCATATATATATGGTACAGCGACGGTTTCCTTCGACGCCTGCGTTGCTCAACGTTCACACACACCTTCTCTGAAACTTCATCATGCCGAACACACTCTCTGTCATGCCACACTCTGTGCCCGTCTATCGGGACAATTCCGCTTTGGACTGTCAGTAGTGACTGGACTTGAGGGCTAGGTTAAGTCTGCTGATGTCTTGAACAGCATCCACAGCCAATGTCGGAGAAGTCGCAAACCCATGCGGCTCTACTAGTCACCGCTGCGAAGGAGCAGCGGGAGGTGAGTTATGTTGTCTTGATTCTATGAGGCACGCCCTTACTCTTACCTAGATGCACTACCACCCATCAATCGGAATGAAAGACTTCCAGGCGATGTTGACATCCGCATTCCCGAATCCTGCTTGCCTTCTCACCCGCTCATGTCCCTCCCTGCACGTGAGTATTCCATGTCTATGCGGTCACCTACAATCGCGTTTCTGACGGTGTCTTCTGGGCAATTGGAATATTGGGACATATTGGGACATATTGGGCACTTTGGGCACTTTGGGCACTCTGAACGTTATGGGCACTTTGGGCACTTTGGGCACTCTGAACCCCTTGAACGATTGGCACACGTTGTGCTTTATGCATGCAGAGTATGTCGCTCTTCGTGCGGGCAGGGTTTCATTAATCGAACACCATGTTATACGCGCAACCATTAATACCATGTATGCCTTTAAGGTCGCGAGTGAGAGGTCTTATCTGCGCTCTTTCGACGTTGGAATAGGCGAAATCATCTTGAAACATCCTCTGAGACTTGTTATAGACATGTTCGATCATTGGACTGTTTCCCAGTTACGTCGCCTAGCACGCAGTCATGGTGTCCAGTTTACGACAGGCGACAGCTTGCTTGATCTCTGCTCTCTTCTGACATCTCATATTTGTGGAGTCGGGCAGTGTAAGAAGTACGAATATGTTTTCCGTCCTCTGAAAAGGGCTCGTGGGATTGGTCAAGTTTGCTGTCTTGTCTGTCGGAGGAATAGGGGGTCGCATAACGTTGCGGATCGTTCTGAGGAGCCTGACAGATGTATTTCCCCTAGCGAACATGGTGTACCCGGCGTAAATTCTTGTTCTGCGGAACCCGAAGAGCACGGCACAACCTTAGTTCATTCAAACGAAAGCGGCGGACAAAGTAACGCATACACTAGTACGACTATTCTCTCTGAAGAACGTGATGAGCACGATATACCACCTCTCCCAGAAGAATCCAACAGAGAATGCGGTGGGCAAGCTAGTCTTAACGATGGGGATAGTCAGCCGCGAGTGGATCAATTCGAGCCAGCAAGTGATGAGTTACAGAGAACCATCATAACTGAATGGGAGGAAAAGATGTCTACTAGAGTATTAAAGGACTACGTCTGCGCAGTATGCGGTCGCTGCACCCCTCATAACAAGATTACTATCTTGTGCGCCAGTGACATGGATCTCAAACTATTGCAGAACAACGATCTTCCCCTTGCAGCGAGACCGACAACATACAATCTGTCCGCTTACAATGACGCAATTCTGCACCCTAAAGGTCTCACTCACACACAGCGGCGGGGTAATCTTCAGATATGCGTAGAATGTGAAAGTGAGATTAGCAAGCGCAAGCGAATGCCTAAGTTTGCGTTAGCGAATTGGTTGTACTATGGACACAATGAGCTTCCTGTTCACGTGAAGACTGCGTTCGAAGAGGCGACTTGGGCTGAGCGCGTACTAGTTTCTCGTGCAAGAGCTAGTAAGATTGTGATGAAGTTCAGTGACGTTCCAGGCAATGAGTATCATAGGTCCGATAGGAGAACCTCTCAGAGCAGGGTGAAGGGAAACGTTGCCGTACATCCGCAAGATGCGACAAGTCTCAGAGAAGCGCTCCCACCTACCAAGGATGCCATCAAAGATGTCATATGTGTTGTGTTTGTGAGCGGTGATACCAAGCCAACAAAGAAGAACATACGTCTCTTGAGACCGGCACCCGTACTGGCACGGAAGTCGAGAGTTAAACATATGATCAGTTTCTTGGTCGACATAAATCCGAACTATGCTGTTTCTGGTGAGTTTCGAGGGTTCAGCCAGTTAAACTTGGACGCACTTTTTGGTCGTGGAACAGAACATGTACAGGAAGACGTACCATGTGGCATAGAGATTAGCATGATACAGACTAACGAGGCCATCCACGCTGCTACCGATACTGGCTATGTTCCTCAGACCGCTTGCGGTGCACCTGAAAACGAAGACGACATGATTGTGGACAGTATTGGTTACGTAGCGAATGACTTCACGCATCAGCAACTAGACTCGATGAAGTTGCGTGCCGTTCTTCATTGCATTCAGAAAGGCAGGTTTATTCAGTCGCGCTTAGGAAGTCGCTATATCCCCGATTTCGAGGAACCAGCGTTGCTGTCATGGCTATTTCCTCATCTGGATCCATGGGGTATAGGAGGATTCTTTGACCCTCGGAGAGAGAGACCCCTGAGAATGGAAGAACAGCTAAAGTACATGCTTATGGTGGAAGGCTCACCGTGTCGTGATGATCCTGACTTCGCATTCGTATATTATAACATCTTGCAAAAGAAGGCAGTGTTCGACTCCGTGACATTTCGAGTGCCAGCTAGGAAACGTGATAGTGTTGTGAGGGAGCTGATGCAGCTTGACTCGAAGAGCGTCGATGCGCTCGCGAAGAAATTTGAGACGAGCAAGCAGTATCGAGCCGAGAGCGAGGAGGAGCGATCAATCATGCGCGTCTTGATGCGTATCAGTACGGTGATCACAGACTTGCCTGGGTCTAACGGGTATAAGATTGGACTCAGAAATCAGATCCGCGGACTGATAAACTATCAGGGCACACCTACGCTTTTCATCACCCTAAATCCATCGGACGTAAGCCATCCACTGGTGCAGCTGTATGCGGGGCATGACGTGAACATGGAGGACACCATGCAAGGGGAGGAGCTTAGCGAGTTCCGTAGGAAGGTTGTGGTCGCAAAACATCCATCTGCATGCGCCCGGTTCTTTGATAAGATCATGACTACTTTCATCGACGTGGCCTTGCGCTATGGTCGACCTGGAAGAGGCATCTTTGGGCGGTGTACGGCATATTATGGCACAGTGGAAGCTCAAGGCCGGGGGAGTCTTCATTGTCATATGCTGATCTGGCTAGATGGCCATTTGGCTCCGCAAAAACTTCGGGAAGCCATAGACAGTTCTGATGATTACCGCGCGGCGTTGGTTACATGGTTGGAGTCGGTGATCAAGCGAGAATTACTGGGCATGTCTGAAGTTGTAGAAGAGCCTGATGGGATACCGCTCGCGCGTCCGGAAAGAGCCAAGGACGTACCAAGCGCAGGTTCCATACCGCCCCCCTCAATTCATGGATTTAATGATCCCAGTGATTTCGAGATGGCACGAGAGGGGCATACCAACAAGCTAGTTACAGAGTATAATTGGCACGAGCATCGCGCGACATGTTTCAAGCACTTCAGTAAGGGTGTGATGCCTGACGAGTCTAAACAACAAGACGTACTGTGTAGAATGAGGATAGATGGGTCAACTCACCCAACAACCACGTATGATGCAGATACGGGAATCATGACATTGAAGCGGCTACATCCCCGGATCGCGCCGTACAACCCTCTCGCGTTATTCTTGATCAGGGGTAATATGGATGCTCAGTGGGTAGGAAGCGGCGAAACAGCTAAGGCAGCCTTGTATTATATCACAAACTATATCTCAAAGCCCGAGCTACCGATGCATGAAGCAGTAGCCAGTTTGAGTTATGTGATAAAAACCACCAACGAGAGGATACTGACGTGTTATCTGGAGAAGAACGTGGTAGGAGAAGTGCACTCACGGTAGCCATGAATAGAGTATTATCACGTCGAGAAGCCTCTACTCAGCAGGTGATGAGCTATCTCGTAGGTGGAAGTGACGTATATACCAGCCATACGTTTCGTGTCCTGCACTGGGGTTCCTTCGACAGATATTTTAGAAAGTTTTATTCTGAGAGTCGAGTATCGATCCATGAGCAGGCAGGGAGTCAGCGTGAGGGGGGAGGGAGTACTCATCTTTCCGATCAAGAAATTCCAACGCACCAAGAAGCAGAGATGAGCACGAGCGTACATGAGCGTGCTCATGAGCATGGGGTATCAGAAGACGTCGATGAAGACGAACAATTCTTCACGTTAAAGCTCGGCCCGGGCTCTGTCGCTGCGACGAATCAGCAGGAAGACTACATCTATCGCCCAACTCACGCACCCTTTGACACCATGTGTCTTTATGAGTTCGTCGGTTTGACGGAGAAACTTACAAAGAAGTTTGACCGCACAATGTTACCACAGGTTGTTACTAATCGAGGTCACAGAAGCCTTCATCCGAGAGGGGCATTCTCATCAGAAGCTCATACCCAGTTTGGAACGCATACGTTACGCACGAGAGCCAAGTGGATCGTCCCCGTGCTGTTGGGAGAACGTACCCCGCGATCTGACCGGGGAGAAGAAGAGAAGGAAGAGTGGGCACGTATGATGTTGATCCTATTTGTGCCATGGCGTGAACCACACCATTTGCGCGAGCTCGATGAATCCTGGATATCTGCTTTCGAGAGGAACTCATCCCGTATATCAAACGAACATCGACAGGTCATAGAGAACATGAACGTACTATCTGAGTGCCACGATGTTCGTGACACAGACATGGAATTGAGAAGAGCTCAACGACGGGCGGTACTTCAGGAGCTCAGGGACAGCCATGAACAGAGCGATGGCATGCGAATGGCTACCGATCAAGCGGATGATGATAGAAGTGTCGTTGACGGTGAGCTCCAAATGACACTTCAACTTGCTTCAAAGTACCGGACAACCTACCTCAGAGGTGGAAAACAGGATTTAAGTTCGACGCAGAAGATATTAGACGTTAAGATAGGACCGGTCGCACGTGCAGCCTTTGACTTGTGCTTCAACCGTGATGGCGGTTCGGCGCTCACGGATGAAAACCATATCAGTAGTTACGACGCTGGAAGACGCATGATCGAAGAAGACACTGACACATTGACCAGACATGCTGATATCATGCGAAAGTTAAAGAGAATTAGAAGACCTTTAGCCTCTACGGATACGAATTCGAGGCCACGGAAGCGGCCTCGGACGAGAGAGGTTGAGCCAGAAATCAGTACCAATCTGTTAAGCGATTCTATTAGACGACGTGGAGAGTGCAAGGCGTATGATAGGCCTACCATCCAAAAAATGATCGAACAGGTTGTACAGGAGAATGATCTTGAGGGTAACTCGGAGCAGGAGCGGGCATTTCGCATAGTTGAAAATCATTTACGGGACGGCGGGAGCCAGCTCTTGATGTACATTGCCGGAGTGGGAGGTACCGGCAAGAGCCACGTTGTCAAATCAATGATCCGCTTATTTGATCTTCTGAACCGCTCTGAAGAGATATTAGTAAGTGCCCCGACAGGAGCAGCAGCCTTGAATATCGATGGATATACGGTTCACTCACTAACTCTATTACCATCTCGTAGTAAGAGCAGTTTGAACACACTTCAGGATATGTGGAGGAAAGTTGAGTACTTGGTGGTCGATGAGATCTCTATGATAGGAGCCAAGTTTCTCAGCGAAATCTCGGATAGGCTGCAGGCGGCCAGAGCGAACCGACCAAGTGGGTCATCAGAACCATTCGGTGGGTTAAATGTGATCTTTACAGGGGACTTCGGTCAGCTGAGACCTGTCAAGGCAATGTCTCTGTACGATCACAGACTTACCAAGAATCCGACCCTTCTCAGTGGCCAGACACTTAACGGCATTAGTAATCTGCGTGGAGTCTACCTATGGAGACAGGTTACTACCGTTGTGATACTCACAAAGAATCAGCGGCAGCGAAATGACCCTACTTACGCCGCACTACTGAGACGTGTACGAGTCGGAGAATGCTGTGCCACTCGTCTTCCGAGTCGACCAGGACCAAGCGACGTTGAGATACTGTACAGTAGAGTGTTATCGAACGTCTTAAAACAAGATCCAGGAGTGCTTAGGAGGTTCGCTGACGCACCCGTCATTGTCGGCAATAAGAGTTTGCGTGATGTGTTGAACGCGCGGAGGTGTCTTTTCCATGCCGAGCTGCTTCAAAAACCAGTGGTATGGATGCATTCGAAGGATAAAATCAACCGAGTTCCCGCGAATTCTGATCAATGTGTCGAGCTATGGGGATTAGAAACATCGCGTTGTGAAGACACACCTGGATGCTTACCGCTCTTCAAAGGAATGAGGGTCATGATTACGGAAAATATCGCCTTCAGTAAGAGATTGGTGAACGGCGCAGAGGGAACCGTTGTTGACTGGATCGATGTTGAAGAAGACGGTATCATTGTTCCAGTAGTGGTTTATGTGAACGTCCCGGGTGCCGGAAAAGTGTGCGAAGACTTGGATGAGGATGTTGTACCCGTCTATCCTCAAAGCAAAACTTTCAAATGTCCTATGAGCACGCGCGGCAGCTCGACCACGACATCTGTGACCGTTTCGCGTCAGCAATTGCCACTACTCCCAGCATATGCGTATACCGACTATAAGAGTCAAGGAAAGTCGCTAGAGCGTGCCATAGTAGACATCGACAGCGCAAATAGCTTACAGGGCATCTACGTCATGTTGTCCCGTGTCAAGACGCTAGACGGTTTGTTACTCCTTCAGTCGTTCACACCGTCTAAGCTTTGTCGACGCGCTTCAGAAGAGTTGCGACATGAGCTGAATCGTCTTGAGAGTGTGGGTGAGGAGACGCGTGCATGCTTCGAGAATGAAGTGAGAGATACCCCGATTACAGAGTTTGCATAATTACTTACTACTATCATGCGATCTCTATATCCACTCGCGTTCATTGCACGTCCACGGGACGTCCCTAGTTATCGGACATAGGAGATTAGCTCTTCAGCTAATGCGCGTCCCTACATCGGCTAAGTGATTGGACTATCGATGACGACTTCCCATATACTACCTCGGACCCGGGAGTGCAAAGAAGCCTCAACAGGCTCTTTACTCGTGTCGTCACTGTAGATATGTACGCACAAATATTCTCGCCTGGCTGGACATTGATACCTGCACGCGGCCTCGGGGGCTCCAGGCCCAAATGTATATGGTCGCACAAATGAGTTCCTCGTACGCTGTGAATGGGTCCGGACTTCAGCCACGTGCGGGCCCGATTGGCCTGAGGCACATGTCCGAGTCACCCCATATACTGGAAGCCTTTGTTAGAATGATGCAGGGGGTCTACTGCAACTGGTTTTGGGTCATGATGCACGCCACTAAGAGGCGGAGAAGTCAGCTGAATTGAAGTGTGAAGTGTAAGACGTAGGAAATGGAGACTGTCACTGATCTGATCGGGACAGAGCTGAGTGTTGTTACCAGGTTCGTGGATGGAGCACCTTCATAGGTCATAGGTCATAGTGTCGTAGCCCAGGTCTGCCCGGAGGGCCGTTGCTATTGAACCACGATCTTTTTCGCTGCCGGCTCTAGGTCTCACACAGCCGTGTGTATTGTTGGCACTATAGTGTAGCGGTTATCACTTGGGATTCTGATTCAAGGTTCCCAAAACCCAGGTTCGATTCCTGGTAGTGCCTTATAAAAGTCCAACTTGCTCTTGTTAGATGATTGGGTGCATATTAACTAGTAGTATTACTCACGTTTGAGAGTTAATTGTGCAGCAGACGTCAGTAGTAGTCTTTATGCCGGGCAGTCTACCTCATGTACCGCGCTGGTATCTATGTGCTGTACCAATCGCGAACGTTGTCGCGAAGTAGGAGCACTGCAGAAAGCGCGCGCGAGCATCTGTGGATTCTGGGTCCCGGCGGAAACACGCAAGGAGCCGCGTCGGAATGTACTGTAATTAGCTCCGCTAGACATGTAGAGATCGAGCTATCGCCGCTTGTACTCGCACGGCTTCAAGATGCTCCCGTGATCCATGAGCTTCTGCCACTCCTTGTCACTCTTCGGCTTCCGCGCGACCTTCTTGAACTCGAAGAGCGCGAAGTGGGTGTTACGCTCGTCCTAGAACGCGCAAAACGGGAAGGCGTCAGGACTAAGGAAAGCACTTAACGAAGGAAGGCACACGGACCTTCGACGTGAGCTTGAACCCGAACGAAGAGACGAACGTGACGAACTCGTCCACGCTCGTGAAGCGGCTTGTCACCTCCGCAATCTTCAGCTCGCCGCTGAGAGGCAGGCAACCCGTCAGTCAGCCACGACATACACTTCGGAGAACGGAGAGAAGATACACACCCTAACCGGAGGACCCTCCACGCCTCGCGCACGCACCCGGGCCAATTCGTGCCCATCAAGCTCAGCGCGCACACCACGACGTCCACGACCTGCCCCTCGCCCCCGCCCCCATCCGCCTCTCCTCCTTCTGCGGTGGGCTCAGCCCCAGGGAGGGGGACGCGCGCACACGTGTCCGCCTCGACGACGAACGCGCCGTCGGGGACGAGGTCGAAGGAGAGCACGGCGAGCCCTTTGGGCACGAGCGCGCGCGCGAGCGCGGCGTCGCCGCACCCGAGGTCGGCGATGATGGCGTGGGCGGGGTAGGAGGAGAGGGTGGAGATGTAGTGCGCGACGGGGTTTGTGGGCCAGGATTCGACTTGGTGTCGGAAGCCGGTGTGGTACTGTGAAGGCAGAGGAGGATGGGTGGGTTAGAGAGCTGTGATAGAGAGAAGGCGTGAGGACGCACGTCGGCGAAGATGGCAGGGTCTTTGCTCATGAGCTCGTGCGCGGCGGCGCTGTCGGACTTGTACAGTGTCTCGTTGATCCATCTCGGCACGCGTGCCCGGTATGAGCTTTGCGCGCGAGAGATAGTAGGGAGATCGACGCTCACCTGAACCGCGCGCCATCAAGACTCTTTTTCATCTTCTCTTGCAGAGAAGTGAGAGATGTCTGCGTATCTGTCACCTTCGCCTTCCCTTTTTCTTTCTTGGCTGGAGCTGGAGATGTGGGAGCGGGTGCAGCTACGCTCGCAGATTCTTCGTGCATCGATGCTGCATCCGACCGCGCGTCCATAGACTGGGCTCGTTTCTGCTTTTTCTTTTGCTTCTTCGACACGGTCGGAGTGGTCTCAGGCTTCTCCTGTGCCTTCGGGGTAGGCTTCGCATCGCGACTCTTGCTCCGCTCCCCGTCCGTGTCGTGTTTTGCTGTCTTCTTGGCCTCCTTACTCCCCTTCTCCTTCTTCTCATGTTTCCGACCCCGAGTATCATTTTCTGCCTGAGCAGTCGCACCTTTTGACTTTGCCTTCTCCTTCTCCTTGCCTTTACCCTTGTCTTTCTTCTCCTTCGCCCCACCCTCGCGCTTTTTCTTGGTAGGCGGCGCCGCATCCTCACCATCAAGCGCGTCCATGCCAGAGCCCAGGCTACGCATGAGCTTCTCGATATTCCGCTGCGCATCTCTCATCCTCTTCGCCTCGTCCACATCGTCTGGCTCGCTTGCATTTTGTGTTGGCCGCTTGCGCTTCTTGCTCGCGCCCGCCTGCGAAACAGGGGCGGTTGGGACGGACCAGCCCGGGACTTCGAATAGAGACATGTCAGGAAGACTGGTATAGGGCCGTTCGAGAGGAGGAATGAAGAAAAGCTAAAGTCGGTCGGGTCGATCGTGGTGGAAGCGCAGGGTCAGGGCGATCGGGATGACGCGTGGCTTGAACAAAGTTTATTGCACCGCGGCCCGCGGCCCGACGGTTACCGAGCTCGTCGTCCCGACTCCGGCCCAAGCCCGGAGCATGATCGTGTTGAAGCACAACGTTGCGCGGAAAGGCCAACAAGGTGTATATAGCGACAGGGCTTGGTGAGGTATATTCGCGCTCTCCATCGAAGTCACCGGATGTCCGTTATGCTTACGCCGTGATGGACACCTCCGCTGACCTGGACTAGCGTGGGCACCGGCAGAAGAGGCTCGCGCGATCAGTCGCGTTGGTGGCTGAAAAACAGAGAGTCCATGTCTCGAGACCTTCTGATAGGTTGCTTGAGACTGCGCTGCGAGATACGGAAGCATAATCAGGGCAAGCGGAGAGGCATCGCCCGAAACGGAGGGATCTCGCGAAAGGCTGCGGACCGCGGTCACAGCGGATACCGGCGCCAAAGAGCGCATGCGTGGGACGGAGTTGCCGGAACGGGCGAGGGGACTGCACAATTGCCTCAAAGGCGGGACGTGTAAGCAGCGAGCGGCAAGGACGCCTCCTCTGCCCCGGGCTCGACCGCACACTCGCGCGCTCCTCGCAGCGGCTCAGTCATCGCCCTTCGTCCTCCGACGTCCTCCCTTTCCAGCGCAGGCGCTCTCCCACCTCTTCTACTCGTATTTATTCCTCCGTTACAGACACAACAATGTCTATCCCGCGAACCCCCCTCACCCCCGTCATGGCCGGCATCTCCGCCGCCCTCAACTTCATCCGTACACCCCGGACACCTACCTCGGGCAAGGTGGGGCTCCCCCTAGGAGAAGCTGAGCCGCTCGCGGCAGGAGATGGCCTAGTTGCCGAGAAGTGCGAGCTCAGGATAGAGGGCATGACGTGCGGTGCATGCGTAGAGGTACGTCTTCCCTTCGTCGGGGTAGGGTCCTGTCTTCATAATACGCGACACAGTCGATAGAAAGCATGCTCCGCACACAAACCGGCATTCACTCCGTCAAAGTAGCCCTACTCGCGGAGCGCGGTGTGGTTGAATACGACCCGAATGTTTGGGACCCAGATAAGATCATCACTGTGAGTCCCCGCTTCTCCAACTTACGTTGCGCGTCTGCTTCTTCCAACGGCTCCGAAGACGAGGGGCGTTGAGCCGCTGTGGTGTCTCTACCCGCATACCCCGCCGTCTCCCTTGGCAAGGGTGCATCGCTGGCGGGAGGCGGGTGCGCTACATTTAGACCACATCGCCAGGGAGATCCTCGGCTAGCCTCAATATTCTACGTCGAACGCGCCGTTTCCACATTTCCTTGCCGCCCTGTCCGGGCTCGTTCACGTGCCCTCTACGCTACGTAGAATGCGAGTGGATTTTGCGAGTTCCTCTATGACCTGGCGAGCTCCCATAGGGCTGCGTCTCCGCAGTCCAAGCGATGCGGGGAACTTGTGGACTTGTCACTAACGCTCTTCCAGGAAATCTCCGACATAGGTTTCGACGCGACCCTCATCCCAACATCAGGTGCAGAGTCCATCACTCTCCGAATATATGGCATGACATGCTCGTCGTGCACGTCCACTGTGGAGAAGGAGCTGGGTGCTATGCCCGGAGTCGCCTCTGTCTCTGTGTCTCTGGCTACGGAACTCTGTCAGGTTGAGTTCGACCGCGCGATGGTCGGTCCTCGCGAACTTGTAGAGCGGATAGAGGAGATGGGTTTCGACGCTATGGTCTCCGATCAGGAAGATTCGACACAACTTCGCTCGCTCGCACGCACGAAGGAGATCCAGGAATGGTGGACACGGTTCAAGTGGAGCCTCATCTTCGCCATCCCCGTTTTCTTTGTCACCATGATCGCGCCGAAAATCTCCTTCCTCGAACCAATAGTCGAGTATCAGCTCTGCCGCGGCGTATACGTCGGTGACCTCATTGCGCTTATTCTCACGACTCCGGCCATGTTCTGGGTGGGACAGCGATTCTTCAAGAACGCATACAAGTCCCTGAAGCACGGCAGCGCAACCATGGACGTACTTATCTCCCTCGGTTCCTCTGCCGCATACATCTACTCCCTCGGCGCAATGTGCTTCATGGCGTTCGACAGCAACCTGGAATACCATCCCATGGTCTTCTTCGACACCAGCACGATGCTCATTATGTTCGTCTCCCTCGGCCGGTACCTCGAAAACCGTGCCAAGGGCAAGACGAGCGCCGCGCTGACCGATCTCATGGCGCTCGCGCCCTCCATGGCCACCATCTACACCGACGCGCCCGCGTGCACGCAGGAGAAGAAGATTCCGACGGAGCTCCTGCAGGTCGGCGATACGGTCAAGCTCGTCCCTGGAGAGAAGATCCCGGCTGACGGGACCGTCCTTCGCGGAACGTCTACGGTGGACGAGAGCGCTGTCACTGGCGAACCCATTCCGGTGCTCAAGCAGCAGGGTGACATGGTCATTGGCGGCACTTTGAACGGCCTCGGCACATTCGACATGACGGTCACGCGCGCGGGCAAGGACACCGCACTCGCCCAAATTGTCAAGCTCGTCGAGGAAGCACAGACGTCCAAGGCGCCCATCCAGGCGTTCACCGACAAAGTCGCAGGCTACTTCGTCCCCGCCGTCATCTCGCTCTCGGTGATCACCTTCGTCGGGTGGATGATCGTCTCGCACGTCGTGCGCGACGACGCCCTCCCCGCGCTCTTCCACCGGCACGGCGCGTCGAAGCTCGCGATCTGCCTCCAGCTCTGCATCTCCGTCGTCGTCGTCGCGTGCCCGTGCGCGCTCGGGCTCAGCACGCCCACCGCGATCATGGTCGGCACCGGCATGGGCGCCAAGAACGGCATCCTCATCAAGGGCGGGCGCGCGCTCGAGGCGAGCAGGCACGTCAAGCATATTTGCCTCGACAAGACGGGCACCGTTACCGAGGGCAAGCTTACTGTGTCTGCGATTGCGTGGGCCCCTGCGGCGGACCATAGTGACTTGCAGAGTGTGTCTGGCGCGGAGTCCCTTGACGACGCGCCGCTGTCCACGAAGGTCCTTGGGAACGTCACTCGCGCGGAGCTCATCGCGATGGTCGCGGCGACTGAGGCGCGCTCGGAGCACCCCCTCGCTAAGGCTGTCGCGGTGTACGGAAAAGACCTGCTCGGCAAGTCCGCCGCTGCCGTCCCCGAAGTCACCATCGACGCGTTCGAGAGCGTCACAGGCGCGGGCGTGAAGGCTACCATCGCCCTCCCGGGCGGGAAAGGCGTGCAGACCGTCTTCGTCGGCAACGCGCGCTTCGTCCTCGGGTCCGCAAACGCAAACGCAGAGCTGCCCAGCGCGCTCGCGTCGTTCGACGCGCGCGAGTCGCAGCTCGGGCGCACGTCCATCTTCGTGGGGCTCGCGCCCCCCGGGAAGGCGCACGACCAGAAGCCGGTCCTCGCGATCTCGCTGTCGGACGCGCCGCGCGCGTCGAGCGTGCATGCGATCCGCGCGCTGCAGGACATGGGCATCACGGTGAACATGATGACGGGCGACGCGAAGGGGACTGCGCTTGCTGTCGCGAAGCAGGTCGGGATCAGGCCGGAGAACGTGTGGGCGAGTATGAGTCCTAAGGGGAAGGCGTCGGTCGTTACGGAGCTTATGGAGAAGCATGGGGGCGGTGTGGCTATGGTACGTCGCGCCTTCTCGTTTTGCTCTGATGTCTCCGCGCGTTGCTCACGGGTGGTTCGCTCACCAGGTCGGCGACGGCATCAACGACTCGCCCTCTCTCGTCGCCGCCTCCGTCGGCATCGCGCTCTCCTCCGGCACCTCCGTCGCGATCGAGGCCGCCGACATCGTCCTCATGCGCTCGGACCTGCTCGACGTCGTCGCCGCCCTGCACCTCTCCGCCGCGATCTTCAGCACGATCCGGCGCAACCTCCTCTGGGCGTGCTTCTACAACGTCCTCGGCATCCCGCTCGCCATGGGCCTCTTCCTCCCCCTCGGCCTCTCCCTCCCGCCGATGACCGCCGCTGCGGCGATGGCGTTCTCGTCTGTGAGCGTCGTTACGAGCTCGCTCCTGCTTAAATGGTGGGCGCGCCCGGCGGCGAGCGTCATGCCTGGGGAGGAGGTGCCCCGCGAGAGCATCCTCGACAGCGCGAGGAGTGCGCTCGGGGACGCGTGGGTCGGCGTGCGCGCGCTCTTCCGCGGCTCGAGGGATCGCTCGGGCTACAGCCAGCTACCCGTGGAGATGGTCGAAACCGTATAGCGCACGGCGTTCTGTCTTCTCTTCTCCGGATATGTACTCATACGCATATAGCCTCCCGGACCTTTTTCGACCTTCTGCTTGCGATCGCTGCGTTCGTTCGTCTCTGGATCTGTCGGTGACGTATTTATGTAGTTCGCGGATCCCCCTCTCGTTTGCCTTGTGTTTTTCTCTTTCTGTCATCGTCTTCTTGTTTTCGTGTCTTGTGCTTTCTCCGCTGCTGTATCTTATACGAGTACTTACTTACAACGCCGTCGCCTACGTGCGGAGTCGACCAATATATGGTGATCATTCTCGGAACGCTAGCTGGGGTGGTGTACAATGGCTCGTCAAGGACGAAGGTAAACGTTAGAAGTAACTTAGAACTATTAACGGCTTCGTCTGGTAAGTCACAGCCACTTTTTGAAACGGAAAGCCTGAGCGTTTAACGTGGATTCCTTCGTACTCATCCGCCACGTGGCAAGAATCGTTGTCGTGCACTACTTGTACGAAAGGTTCGGGAAAGGCGAAACCCACTGAGACTCGTGCTCTTATCGACTTGATGGCCTCGCACGATAAGGCCGTGCGCTCTTGGAAGTTTCTATGCGATAACAGAGTAAGCTTTGAGGCTTAAGATCGTCACCGAGTGTTTGGTAAGTTTGCTGCCTTCAGATTGAAGTTCCTTATCAACTGAACGCGGATGTTTCTCCTCCAGCGTAAGGACACAGAACCGGGAAGTGGTGAATGAGTATTAGATTCTTGCCGGTAGGCAGGGAATGATCGCATCTAGAGACGCCGCATTCCTCGCTACACCGAAGTTGGCGTGCCCCAATCGCTATGCTGTGCGATGTCTAGAGGCTCTTGAGAGTTTTGTGGCTGCATCTGCACACTATATGTGTTCGGAGAATACGCGTATGCGAATTTTTCGAAATCGCCTCGATTCCGCCGTATTTATCTTTCTGTCTCCAGATCCGGTCCAGTCGACAATTGGTCCTCACGGTGCTAACGGGCGGATTGGGCAGAACGGAATTAAATATGCCAGGGGCATCCATATGGCGAGTACAGTGCAAGTAGGAGGCGGCGGCGGAGTTGAATAGGCCGCCCGGACGGACCGAGCCCCGGCCACAAAAGTATAAAATGGGTGGCTGTGGTGCCGACACAAGTTGTCTTTCGCTCTCCTACCACTTCCCCCACCTCCCAATAATCCCACAGCCTCCTTTCCCCGCTACTCCTACTCTTTTCTCAACGTCACAACGCTATGGATGCTACCTGGAACATGGAATTTGAAGGTGGTTACACGCTTCCGGCCGCTGCCGGTTCGAGTCGTCGCGCATTGCGGCCTATGCACACGGCCATGGCACGTCTCTCCGCCATTGTTTGGACTCTGGATATCGATGTCGCTGACTACATGCTTTTCAGCCTACCGCTCAAGATCACGCCCGCCATCCGCTGGCGCAGACGGATGCCCAATGGGTCTCGGTTCGAGGTGGTCAGAGGTCCGGGCTCGTGGGTGGTCAGGTCCCTGGCCTTGAGAACAAGCGACCACGTTCACAAAACGATTGTGAAGAAGGAGCCCCCGCTGCGAAGCGAGTGAGGGTACGTATAAATTGTTAACGCTGTCTGGCTGTGTCTCATTGTCGAGCAGCGTGACTTCGAACCCACTTTTCTACCCCCCGGACACACCGTGCCAGTGCCGACCGGCTCGGGCTCGGTCTTCGGAACGACTGGGCTCCCTCATCAACCATGCACCTCGCATAACAATTCGCAGCCTTCATTCGACTGCCATCCTCCCTCGACGTACCCTGCGGGGCAACTTCAAGCTGTTAGCACGGATAATTCTCCTGCTATCAGTACGGGCTACGAAGCCCTCATTCCTGAAGAATGTGCGATAATTCTCGCCTCACTACCACCGGCCATAGCTAGGGATCAACTTCCGACGTTGGGAACGGACTATCTTACTAAACTAATGGACGCCTCGTTTCACATGGGCACTGCATCGTTGGACCCCCATATGACAGCTTTGTACCACACGGTTGCCGGAGCATGTGAGTGTTTCGATTTGTTTGCTACTACTTTCAAAATCGAGCCGTCTTTTTCTCGTCGCTATTAACTGACTTTCGTGTTGTTTAAGTTAAGGAGCGGATTCCTCGGATGTCATCCGATGAGCTGCGCTCAGCATACAAATTTGCGAAGGCCAACGGGCCGCCACGAGATAACACGGCCTCGGCAACACATGCCCTTCCAGGACAAACCACTTTCTCGCTCAACAGCGCCGGAACGCTTGACCACCATCCGATGCCAGCCAAGCCCTCTACACGTCGAACTGCTTTTCAGACGAAGGTGCTCAAGGAAGCATTGTCAACGCTCCGGATCAAGGGCAAGGATATGCCGGACCTTCCAGAAAGGAAGAGGATCCAGGAAAAGTTAGGAATGTATGTTGACATCATTACTGTTCGACATATGTCGAACTTGAGACTCGTGAAACCGATACTCAGCTTGTACTTCTTTTTCATTTAGGAACGGACAACAGGTGTATAATTGGTTCTATCAAAAGAAAATCCAAGCCCGCCAGAAGTAGGCTGGATCATCTTGAAGACGATACGCCCGTTTACTAGTGGATGACTCTCGGCTCAGTCGCCTGGGGCGCACTGACCCCGTCATCTGCCTGTCTCTTCCCGAACCTAGCGCCAACATCCATGTAACCGTTTCGTGCGCGCGGGGGGTCGTACAGGTGACCAAGCCGATCGTCGAAGCCTTGCGCAGCCGACGGTGGCTGTCAAGATGTCCGCACCGCCTTAGAGTCATTTGAAGCCACCCAACTCGGGCGATTACATCCGAGGAGCCGAAGAGGGCGCATCCATCCATGCCACGCGGCTAGAGGGGTTTAGACGACTCGTGGAGATAAGTAATGAGCTGATCGCAAAGACAGATCAGCGTTGAGGGTGCGGAATATCTTGATACGGAGGCTGGGGAATTGTCTTGATATAGTAGTTGTGGAACCGTTGTATGTAGGAGCTATATTTGGGGGCGTGATAGTATGGGGGGATCGAACGCTAAACCGTTCGTTTACGGGTCTCGCAAATTACTAGTCACGACGTCTGCTAAATCTTCGAACGAAAACTACTGGCAAGTAGCAATGTATAGGTTTGCGCTTGCTTGCAGGGACTAGGACCTCCGTTTTCAGGCTACAAGAGTGTTGTATAAGTGAGCAGCAGAGGCTCTTTCGGTATTGAAGGAGGAGCTGGCAGGTCGACGGTCGCAGTGACAGTCAAGATAAGTCAAGCGGCGAATTCCCGACTTGCTGGTCTCGTACCCAGCTGGGTACGAGACTACGACTTGCTAGTTGCGACGGAACCTCCAGACTCCGGAAGCGCTCACATTCGAGATAATCACAGTCACGTGCACTCGTACGTTTAACGTCATCCGAAACTGTAATCATTAACTTCTCATCACTTCCGAGTCGTTCAGCTTCGAAGAGTCACTCTAGAGATGCCGAACCCTGCTATGGGCGGCCCGCCGGCCGCGTACTTCATTCGCATTAAACCCTCCGATCTGCTTCAATCACTCTCAGGGCTAAAGCTGAAGACGGTTCTCTCTCTGGACAACGTGCAAGCCGTTGCCATCCCACGAGAACTTGGTGAAGTTGAATGAGACAAGTTGGAGGCAGGTCAGTAGCCGCACACCTATCGCGGTTACGGTTGTATGTCATCCAGAATCTAGCTAATATTATCTACTTAGCCTCCATTAGGCTGCTCCAAGTACTGTAAACTTTAGTACAGCGTCATCGAATTGATGCCTCGTCGGACACCTCAAGATCTACCGACGTTGCCACCTTCTGGATATTGACGTGTATTACTCTCAGTATACAGCGCCCCAAGCCGCCAGGCTCAGGCTATCGCGTCCTCGTGATGGTGCACATACGATATGTCGCTGCTCTTCACGGACATTTCGTAAGCAACGGACTAGCCGGTCTTACCGTCCCTGTCATCTACAGGTCATGAACTCCGGTGCGTCTGCGGTGGTATACATATCCAGCTATCATGGGCGCACATCCTTTGTGTGCGTACGTAGATGTTTGCGCGCGAGCGATGGAGGAACGGATACATTCCCCGGAGCGCGGACTTCATCACTACCGACATGTGCTGCGGTACTTTTCTGAGGCTTCAAGAGAAGCTGAGAAAGATTAAGTACCTGGGCGGTCGATACAGCTTCGGCAAATATAGAAAAGGCCGTGGCGATGGCGGCTCGATCCTGAAATATGCGACAAACAGAAGATTCGGGCGGCGGTTGAACTGGTATACTAGCAGGGCACTATCCCAGGTGATGGCCTCCCACCGGTTATGCGTCAAACGCTGACATAAAAGGCTGTCCGTTGAGTGCGGGAAGCGGACTATAACGGTCAAATTGTAGACAAAGAAGGAAAGTTCGGTGGTTCTGGCAGCTGTCTTCAAGTCGGTCACGTTCACCGCAGACCTTAACCGCATATCCCCGACCCACATACAGGCGGATAAAAGAGGTATATTCTCCCGTGTTACGGTACAGATGCCATCTAAAATGCAGGCGATTCATCTTCCTGGTCTCCCGGTCCTCCGCCGCTGTATTATATGTACAAAGTATCTTTTGTTTTGTCTGCGATATCGATGATCCGGATATCCGAGCTGGCTCCGCAGAGACGCAACCTGTACATCTTTACGTAGCGTACTGGGCAGAAGATATCCATTGGGTATACGGGTCGTGCGTAGCATGTGGAACGTGCGATGTGTATGCGATGCGTGAGATGCGTGTGCGCTTCGTGAAACGTGGGTACGAGTTCGTATGCGCGAGTGGAGATGAGCTATCTACAATGTAGGTGTACGTCCCGGAAGGGTCCACCGTGAAGCGATCCAATATATATGCCATAATGGACAGGATAGAAGGGGAAAAGCGACAGAATGGCAAGGTTGAAGACAGAAGCTGGGAAGGAAGAGAAAAGCAAAAGAACACAGGAGACCTCGAGCCAGCGTGCGTGCCAGGAAGGCCTCTGCAAGCGCGAGGAGAAGAGCGCGAAGTGTCCTTTCAATTTTTTCGGAATTTTGAACCAGAAGAGAAGCTGAACTTGGACAGAAAGCAAGGAGAGAAAAGAAGGGTATCAGCCACGAGGCGCGCCAGACGAGGCTCTTGACAAAGGACCGTCCCAGAAGTCGGAGCGCCCATCAATTATAGGGCCCCCGTTGCTGGGGCTCGGCAGCCGAGTACGAGCGAGCGCGAGAGCCAGTGGGCGCAAGATGCGATCCTTGTGGTCCTGAGGGTGGGTAAGCCGGGTACGAGGGAGGCGCCGTAGGGTAGGGATGCGGGTGCGGATGCGCGAGCGGGCGTAGGTGCGGCTGTGGGTGTCCGTGGGGGTACACTTGCTGCTGGGAGTACGAGTACGGTTGCGATTGTGTCGGTCCCACGTGAGACGGGCCTGGAATCTGGGATTGCATCTGTGGCAGGGCTTGCGAGGAGTTGAACGCGCTCGCGCCGGAGCTGCTGGGGCCGGCGCTTGCACTGCTGGACGTGTCCTGGGGCGAGAGCGCGAAGGAGGAGTCCGAGAACGCAAACGTCGGCCCATCGTCCCCAAAGAGCTCACCCGACCAGCACCACTGGAGCTGGTCCAGCTCGGGTACTGGCGGACATGAGCGACGTCCAGGAGCGAGGCGAGAGGCCGCGGAGGGCGTACCTGAGTGCGTGAACGCCGACGAGCCCCATAGTGCGTGGGGCGCGCCCGCGTTGGCGCTCGTACTCGCGTGTGGGACCGGGGCGGCGACGTTGTCGGATTGTGCAATCGACGGGCGGGAGGCGAACCTGGCTGCAAAGACTTCGGCAGCAGCAGCTGCTGCCGCGACGTCGCTGATGGCCCAGGGCTCGTTCGTCGGCACTTGCTCAGGCGTCAGAGGGGGTACTTCGGGTGTCTCGGGTACGTCTGCGCGGACCAGCATCAGCACGTTGGGCCTTGGACGAGGAAGGGTGACGCAAGACACCCACCGGTGGGTCCAACAGCAGGCGAGAGGTCACCGAACAAAAAGTCCAGGGAGGGCGATGCGTCCGACGCGGAGGCGCTCGGGGGGATGCTGGCCCCGCGGAGGGAGAGCGGGGTGTGCGATGCCGACGACGGGTACTGCCACGGCGAGTGGTCCGTCGGGGAATATTCGAACTCGTCCGACCTATGGCGAGTGTGACTGCGCGTTGAAGACATCAGAGGCAGGGAAAGCGTCGAGGGTGGTCCGACCAGGCGCATCGAAGGAGAGAGCGGGGAGAGCTGGCCGCGCCCAACAGACATTGCCGGGGAGTGCATACCGGGCGTCTGCGGCCCCTGCGAGGGCGAGGCCACCGAGAGGGGCTGCAGACGACGGTGCGGGCTGGGGACTTGCATCGAGCGCGGCCACGAGCTCGGCTCTCCGGGGTTGAACAGGAGGGGATCTGGCGCCATCTCGGAAAGGGTGGTATGCGAGACGCTGCGGACGAAGTTCCCTCCGGCGGCCTGAGCGGTTGACACAGTGGGGTGGCTGCTTGACGGGGCGTGTCTGGCGAAGGACGGGCGGCGTCGGGAGGGACCAGCCTCGGAGGGGGTGCGCGGCGCCTCACGGCGACCTACCAGCGCCGTTGAGGGTGCGTCGCGCGAGCTGACACTGGACCGACGCTCACCATGCTGAGTGCCTCCCGAGCCCTCTCTCCTCGACGCCCGGCTCCGGATGGGCGCTGACGTAGTTGATGGGCCAGACCGCGCGGGAGAGTCGCGGGAGCTCGGGCTCGCAGGGGGCGGAAATGTCTGATGCGAACTGCCAGCCCTCGGCTCCTCCGGAGGCCCTAATTGAAAGTGACGTTCAAACGTCTCTTGCGGACCCGCAGGCTCCAGCTGAAATTGACTTTCGAACGTCTGTTGCGGACCCGGGCCCTCCCTGGGCCTCCCGAACCATCGGCGCGCCTACAACGACGAGAATACATTAAACACAACGCCAACGAAAACACAGATAGAAGTGTACGCACCGGTCTGGTCTTCTTTGCCATTGTCTCTAAACGCGGTGCGGTCGTGTGCGTAGGTTCAGTCGAGCGGGAGTAGCGGGGTGTGTGGGGGGAGGTGCAAGGGATACTCGGGAGCGTTATATTGCTCCAGCCAATGCAACGTTGCGAGGATGTCGGAACGTCATGCCCTGCGCTGCCTTTCCCGCGGGACTTCTCTCTGCCACGCTCGAAGCCTGTGCCCCCCCGCCATCCAGCAAGAATCCGCCCCCATCTCAGATTACCGCCCTGACAGGCGGTGCCGGCATGGCGCGCCTGGATCGGGACGGAGACGGTGGATTGCCGTGTGCGCAACAGCCTCCGCCGGGCGGACGGAGCGCAAGGGCGCGACGGGCGGGAGAGCCGGGCCAACCTGTACCACGAATGGCAACGGGAGCGCTCAGCGCGCCGCCGCGGCTGTCAGCGCGCACCGCTTTGCCACGCCCGGCACATGGCGTGCACATGCAGAGGAAGAAGAGTTTGGAAATCTGGCAGCGCATATAGCAAGCCAAGCTTTCCGCGACATTTGCCTCTAGACAACCCTACAGAGGGATATCCGGTCTGCGGCGCCCCCGCCGGGCTATAGAAGGAGGGTCCGGAAATGGCGCTTAGGCTGGATATCTCGCGGGATCTCCAGGCCCCTGCAGGCACACTGCCTCATTGAACTCTATTGCGCTTGGAAGGCTGAGATGTAACACTGTAGAGATCTTCTCGGGATTACGGCATCACCCGTCATGCACGAAGGCAGCTGGGGACTGGACGCGGGCAATGACACTCACAGTCTCACACGACGTGTTTCCCCACATTCCCAGGGTGTCGTGCTCACGGCCTTCTGCCAGCACGGGGGCGCGCGCGATCAGCAACAGATGCGGCTTCGATGGTCAGATCACAGCAGTGTGGTTTAAGGTTTACGGGTCGGGGCGCGAGAGGTGCACTACAAAGGCAAATCGATGAGCTCGGCGTGCGGCGGAGGCAGCAGCAGAAGCAAGTGATATTACAACACGTCTCGTAGCGAGACGTGGCGGATGGGCCGGCGGAAGCAACAAACGGGACCGCGAGGCCCACTTAGATGGACGTGGGAATTCACCCTTCCCCGAGGCGCAGCCGCACAGCGATCGTCAATGACGCGCACGTGCGGCGTACTCGCTAGTGTCGGTGCGAGCAATCAGCCGTGTCCGTTGGACGCCGTTAGAGTCGCTTGAGTGGTCCGCCACTGCCCAATCGTCCTATGCTAGAGTCGCATCAACGTTATCTATCTGAGATGGGGACAGCCTACTTACATGATCA
The DNA here is from genome assembly GCA_002150815.3 of Grammothele lineata. Classification (NCBI taxonomy): domain Eukaryota; kingdom Fungi; phylum Basidiomycota; class Agaricomycetes; order Polyporales; family Polyporaceae; genus Grammothele; species Grammothele lineata. Next base: position 802,808 of record NDFF03000381.1, on the reverse strand, counting down.
TCCGCCAGTACTGGACGTTCCCGCCGTCTGTCGAGTGCCACATTCAGGCGGGGTATTCATTATCATGACCGGCGGAGACTCACGATGGAGTCGGAGAGCTGGAGGAATGTTCACTCATAGCCCAGCTTGCGACGCTCTTCCCGGTCCTTTTCCAATTTACCGACTTCTTCCTCCGCGTCTCGGATGGTCTCGTCCCAAGACACGAAGAGCTCGGACAGGGTATCCACCTACGAGAAAGTCAGGGTGGACTCGCCTTTCGCGACGGCTTTGGAACTCACATTGGTGGCATAATGATCCATTAGAAGCGCTATTCGCCTCTCCAGATCGGCGGCCACGCGAGAGTCCTCTTCGTGTGCCTTGAGCAATGCATCGAGCCTCGGCTGCAGTGCCTCGTAGTCGCCCAGTTTGCCCGCCCCCGTGACACCCTTCCCCTCCAGGGCACTGATCTCTTTGAGATCGCGTTCGGCCGCGCGGATGTCCGATTCCATCTCGGACAGGAACGCTTCCAGTTCCGTCGCGGACATGTTCTCGTACGTAGGCGGGTTCACCGTCCCGGAGAGGGCGAACGCGGGGGTGAGCATGTGCGCGTACTGCTCATCTAGGGCGAGAAGTGTGTCAGCTTCAGGTCACAGTGAAGGATTGTGCGGGCGGTGCGAAACAGGCCCGAGGGATCAACAAGGTTTAGCGGAGCCGAACTCCAACAGCGATATATTCGACCCCATCTTTTGCGGCGCAGGCGCGGAGATTGTGTTGTGGTCCGGACTACCGCAATCGCAGCCCAGCAGAGGAACCGTAACATGGATCCAGCGTGTTGGGGTACATGCACTCCATACAACGGGCGATGAGGAGCCCCTATCTGGCATGGGTGAAACCAGGTTGGGCACTTCTTGCGAGAACTACGGATTATGAGAGACCACAGAGTTTCATTTGCGCACCCGCAACTGCGCGCGACGTTCCCAGCGAGTATCAGAGCTGTGTTATACGAGTTCTATTCTCAAAGGGCGCGTTGCGCAGACCAACTCCGGCGGGATACCAGCCGAGGTAGCAGAGGGAAAGTTCAATGGCATAATTGCATCCGCCTAGGGCTTCTCAAAGTATATTGGTGATGTGGCAAAAGTGGTGTGCTGCAATCACTTTCCTTCTCCGCCAACGATATGCGCGTATATGCGCGTACTTCGACGCAGTTACACGGCATATCACTGGATGAGAAAGGAGTGGGAAGAAACGACGCATATACGAACGAAGAAAGCAAGCAGTAGTTTTGGGGGCTCTGTTCCCGCGAACCGTTGCGTGACAAATGGGACCGGTTGCAAAGCTCTGCCCTGGGACGCCACCGCGAAAAGGAGAGCAAACAGTACTCACATCGGTCCATGAAGCGTTTCAGGGCATCGTTACTTTGTGCAACCGCGTCCAGCCTGCGCTGGAGGTCCTCCGCGCGACGCGCCAGGGTCTCACCCTCTTTCAGCTTCTCCTTCTGCGGCGCGGCCACACGGTCTCCAAGGTCGTGCTTCGCGCCAAAGAGGAGGGTCTCCAGCCATCGGAGCCGCAGCTCCAGGGCGAGGGCGGGGGAGATCGCGGGCGGTGCGGGTATCGCGGACGCGCCCTGGGAGACCGAGTTGGGCTGGGGAGGCGGGTCCGCAGTGTCGTCGAGGTCGACGTCTGCGAAGGAATGGGCGGCGCCAGAGGCGGGGTGTGGGGGCGGTGAGGAGGGCGGGGTGGAGGTGGAGATGACGCGCTGGCGCTGGACGTCGCCGAGGAAGACGCTGCCGATGGCAGACATGGGCGCAAGCGGGGGGCGGGGCGGGCGTCGGGAGGAAACAGCGAGCGAGGACGCGGGCGGGGGCGGGGCGGCGGGCGACGAGGGCGGTGAGGACAATAGGGGTGCTCAATTACGGTTGCACGCCGTTGCACGCCGCGCAGGTCGCAGGCGCTTGGTCTCTCACATTGAATCTCCGACGATAAAGCGAGGCGCGACTTGGACGTAGACGCTGGCGACTCTTCCTCGTTGCTCGAAGGTGCACGCACCTGTGTTCACAGACTTCTGGTCGAATAGCATGCAATAAAAGCCGTGAGAGTAGTTATAAGAGTATCTATGAAGAAGTGAACCAATACAGACTTGTCCGACGCGGAAGGGTCTTAGTAGGCGCCCATCAGCCCCCCGAGCGCTCATTTGCAGTCAGCCCAAATCCTACCATTTCTTGACTCTTTTTGCACTTCTACATTGTTTTTCTGTCCTCAGACGTGTATCGGGCATCTATGCTAGCGCTGCGCCTCCTAGAGTGCTTGTTGGTTTGAGTAGTCTGCAGGTCTTCGAGCAATCGAGGGAGAGGGTAGCTGGCGTCTACGCCTAAGTCGCGCCTCGCTTCATCGTCGGAGATTCAATGTGAGAGACCAAGCGCCTGCGACCTGCGCGGCGTGCAACGGCGTGCAACCGTAATTGAGCACCCCTAATGGCGGGCGGATGCAGACGTTGCTCGAGCGCTCGCGGGTGCTTGCAGGGGCTGTGTCCGTGACGCGCGACTGTGGCACCGGCGTCTCTGTGCTGTCGGGCTCGGACGCGTCCCGCCACACGCTCGCGCACTCGCTCTCTCCACCACCACCACCGTCTGTCTCCCTTCCCCGCCCCGCCCCGCGCCTGCCATGTCGTACGTCACATTCAACGCTGTGCACGACCTCATATCGCTGATGTCTGTGATTGGCACTCAGGGAAACAGAGAACCCTGCCGCCGCGCCATCCGTGGCCGAGCCTGCGATGTCACTTGAAGACACCATTGAACACGCCAAACGCGCCTTCGCGCTCAAGAAATATGAGCAGGCAGTGGAGCATTATGCCTCTGCGCTCGAGCTCGTGTACGTGACACGTCTGCTGCGCGTCAGGGCCCCGCACGAACCACACTGACCACCGCCGGCTGCGCGACAGCACGAAGAGCCACGGCGAGAACGCGCCTGAAACGGCCGACTTGTACTTCGCCTACGGAAAGGCACTGCTCGAGAATGCAATTAGCCAGAACGGCGTGCTAGGGAAGCAGGACCCTGATGACTCTTTCGAGGACGACAAAGGTACGTGCGTGCTTGTCATACCGCGCTGCGCAACCACACCAACACGAGCCATCGGCTGCTATTCGGAAGACGCGAGCAATGCTGGAGCGTTCTTGTCATTCTCCGGAGATGCGGAAGACGAGCCTGTAGACCTCTTCGCGAGTGCACAGAAGGCAGTCGAAGAGGCGGACGCCGAAGAGCAGGAGGAAGACGATGACGCGGAGCCGGAAGATGATTTCAACGCCGCGTGGGAAGTCCTCGACCTTGCACGCGCCATCTTTGAGAAGCAACAAGACGAGTCCGACGAAGTGAAGCTCAAGCTCGCCGAGGTGTTTGTCACGCTAGGGGACGTGTCACTGGAGACAGGTGGGCCCTAATGACCTTTACGCACATCTAACGCGCTCTAACTCATATGTCCCAGAGAAATTCGATCAGGCAATCTCAGATTACACTGCCGGGCTTGATATTAAAAGCAAACTTCTTCCACATTCCTCACGGCAGATTGCAGAGGTCCATTACAAGCTGAGCATTGTCCTTGACCTCACCTCTGGCCGTCTTGGCGACTCTATCACGCACGCCGAGCGGGCACTGGACAGCGTCGAGGCGCGTCTTGCAGAGCTCCGCGACGCGCTCAGCGGCCAAGGACTGGTCAAGTCCGAAGAGAAAGAAGACGTCAAAGGCAAAGGCAAAGGCAAGGCCACCGGCCCTGCTCTGCTGGGCGACGACGCCATTTCCCTCATGACCAAGAGCCAAATGGAGGCCGAGGAGAAAGAGCTGCAGGGTCTCCGGGAGGATCTCGCTGCGAAGGTACGCACCTGCTGCGCCCACCTTGACTGTGCTGCTGACCACGTCACGTGTCCAGGTTGAAGAGCTGAAAACATCACCCAACGAGCCGACAGAGTCCGCACCCGCCATGGCTGCGAAGGCGCTCGACCAGGAGCTGAACGCGCCTGGGGCATCAGCAGCGCCGTCAGGCAAGACGGAGGTGAACGACCTGACAGGACTCGTCAAGAAGAAAAAGAAGAACGCAGACGCGAATGGGTCCGCCTCACCCGCACCCGCTGCAGCTAAGCGGAAGGCGGAGGACGACGCTGAGGACACCCAGTCGGAAAAGAAGGCGAAGCTAGAGGACGCTACGACTTCATGAGCCCCTGCCCGTCTCGGACTCGCGATCCACTGCATATCTTGCCTCTTCGTTCTCCACATACCATCTGTATCGATACTTCGCACTTGTTGATTGATTGTTAATACACCGCTATGTTGCTCTCCCGCCCACTACCCGTCCCTCGCGTGCCTCTTTGCCTCCGCACGCTCAAAACGGCACCACCGCGCCCTCGATCCTCCTATGCTTATACTGCCTCTTCCCCTCCCCCGCCCCAAACTCACCCACAACATGCCCCTCGCTCCCCTCGCTCCTCATCACATACTTATACGTAACAAGCCCCTCGAGCCCCACCGGCCCGCGCGCGTGGATCCTTCCCGTGCTGATCCCCACCTCCGTCCCGAACCCGTACCGGAACCCGTCCGCGAAGCGCGTGCTCGCGTTGACGAACGTCCCCGCCGAGTCGACCCCGCGGCAGAACGCGGTGGAGGCGGCGGGGTCTTCGGTCACGATCGCGTCGGTGTGGTGCGAGGAGTGGGCGTTGATGTGTGCGATGGCGGAGGGGAGGGAGGGGACGGTCAGGACGGAGAGGGTTAGGGAGAGGTGCTCGGTGTCGTAGGCGTCGGGGGGCGCGGGGAGGGCGTGGGTGGAGAAGTTGGGAGGGGCGGGGGTGAGAGAGGTGAGGGCGGAGAGGGAGGGGGCGTCGCAGAGGAGTGTGACGGAGAGCGCGAGGAGCGCGCGGGCGATGGAGGGCCAGAGCGTGGGCAGGACGCTCTCGTGCAGGAGGAGCGTCTCTGCTGCGTTGCACGCCGCGGGGTAGTCGACCTGTACGATTTCGCGTAAACATATTGCACCTTGGACGAAGCCTCCAGAAGACTGACCTTAGAATCGACCACGACGCGCACGGCCTTCGCCTTGTCCGCGGATGCGTCCACATACACAGCGCAGAGGCCATCCGCATGGCCCATAACGGGAATGCGCGTGCTATTCTGGATGGTGCGCACGAGCGAGTTGCTGCCCCGCGGGATGACGAGATCAATGTACCTATCCAGCGCGAGCAACGCGGAGACCTCCGCGCGCGTCTGGATCGCTTGCACGTACGTCGTGGGCAGCTGCGTCCGCGCGAGCGCGGTCTGGATCGCTTGGGAGAGGAGTTGCGTCGTCTCGTTGGACTCTTTGCCGCCCTTGAGGATCGCGGCGTTCCCTGAGGCGTCGCGTCAGAGCAAAATTCTCTCAGAGGCCGATGGGGAGTACCGACCGGATTTTATAGCGAGAGAAGCGATATTGACCACGACCTCCGGGCGCGCCTCGAAGATGACGAGGAGTACCCCAATGGGACAGGACACCCTGTACAGCTCGAGGCCATCATCCAATTCAGACGCGTAGGTGACGACGCCGTTGGGGTCAGGAAGGTTGGCCACATCCGTGACCCCCTGGAGCATGGAATCCCATTTGTCGCCCTTGTTCAGGTCGAGGCGCTTGAGCAGGGAGTTGGACATCCGCCCGGCATCCACCTCCTTTTGTGCTGCCTAGATAGAGAGAACGATGTCAGTTTTGGAGGTTATGGGACAAGGAACAAGTCAGCAACACGAGCACCTCAAGGTCCAGCCGGTTCGCAGCGAGGATCGCGTCCTTGGCCGCTTCGAGCTCTTTTCGGATCTCATGCAGAGCCTTGATGCGCTCTGTGGCGGGAATGAGCTGGGAGGCCTCAAATGCAGCCTTTGCGGCTTTCGCGACGGATTCTGCTGCGGATGCCATGATGCTACTAGTAGAGTGTGAACTGAGCAGGATCAGGGTCTGCAAAAGGCAGCGGTGGCGCTGAAGGAGAGAATAAGCAGCGGTGACTCCGATTGACTCGGAAGTGCCACGTGAACAATTGGAGTGCGAATCTTCTTATCTCATCTATCTGACTCAAATTCACTAGTAATCTGGAACAGACGTTCAGAATATGAACAATTACTGGGATTACTGGAGAACAACATCCCCGAGCAAAGCAAGCAGTACAAAAACCAAGCCCATGGAAGCAACAGGTATTCTGTATTCCCTTAACGTGCCAACTTCACATGAAAGGCTGACGCAACATCGTACAATCATACCAGGCAGGAACTTGGTATGGGGACGGCTGGAAACCCTCCCACGGATTCCAAGAAATGAGATCTGTTGGCAAACTTGACTCACGCTGAACCACCCCAGATCCCTGTGGGCTCGCTAGACGATAAAGGCTCTCGTACGACTTCAAAGGCACACAGTCGGAGGGGTGTGCGTACTGTGACGCAAAGCCGTCCGTGCTCAGGTACGTGTAGTGTTCCTTGTATGGCTGTCCGCTGAGGGGCACCTTGCGCCGAGGCTTAGACGGCTGCGAAAGCGAGGCGTGCTGTTCCCGCGCTGTGGTCTTCGCCGGTAGGCCCATATAGTTCACGAACGTGTACGATATCCCGCCATCGTACCGTGCAGGTGCCTGCTGGGAAAGGGCCCGGGCCTTGTTATACGGCATATAGCGATGCGCCGCCGACCTGTCAGGCCTCGTGACCAGGCCTCGCGCAAAGTCGTGCGCGCTCGTAGTGGAACGCGCCGACTCGTCGCTGATGCCGTTTACAGTCTCGAACACGGGAAAAGTGGACGTCGCGGCGACGGTGCTGAAGGAGCCACGAATGCCGTGTGTGGGGGTAGCGCTGGACGGGGTGGATACCACTGTAACGACCGTTTTCTGAGAGCGAGGATGCACGGTCACAGGTATGGTATTGGCTATGTCTGAGAAGCCGGAGCATGCTGCGGACTCGAAGGGTCCTGTGGTAATATCGTCTGGAGGGAGGTTGGTAGCACTAGGGTTGCAAACCATTCCGCCATCGTCCAGAGGACTACCGGACGTGTGGTCGCTACTAGGATCAGAGGCCGGGTTGGTTACGTCTGAAGCAACGGGGTGAGACGCGTCTAGTGGCGCATTCCCGTGGTCTATGTTGGCCGAAGTGACTTGACGATACCATGGCACTGCTGTCCCTTTCGAGGGCGCCACGGGTGAACGAGTCGATGCAGCCGCCTTCGGAGTCCTCGCCTTCTGTTCTTGCGTACTTACACTTGGAGCCATCTTCTTCGCTTCCTTCACTAGCTTGTCCTTCGGCACGCCCCAGATATGGAAGAGACCCCGCCACTACGAGAGTGGGCGTGATTCAGTCAAACGCGGGCAACAAATGAGTCGCCACCGTGGGCGGGCGTACCTCTTCCTCGGGCACGTAACCCACGAAACTGTTATGTGGTGTCTGTTTTTGAGGGGTTTCTTCGTAGCCCGAGACTTTACGAGACTGCGTCTTAGGCTTTTGGCTCTTGGACTGTGTCGTAGACTTCTGGCTCTTTCCTTTGACCTTCGGCCGCGTCTCGGAGCCTTGCTTGGTTGACTTCGGCATAGTGTAGGAGGGTAGATGGAGGTGCTCGAGATGCTGCGCAGAAGAGTGATGAGGTCTAGGGAGCTTAGCTCGCGGGATTAAATACTAGCAGGAGCTTCACGTGTTTACGATACCGGCCTAGGATGTCTGGGTCAACGTCAGCGCAGCCGACTCGTGGATCAAACGAGGGTGCCAGAATGCTGGTTTGACATACCTCAAGCAAGGAAGAATCATATGTTGTGCGACAATCCTTGGGGATGCGACTCTCAGGTGCGGTCCACAAAGTAGTCGGATCCTGTGCGGTTTTTGTACAACTCCTTCATCGTGAGCCGGGGGGCATTCTAGAAGTGAGATCTTGTACGAGGCTATCGCAACAGTGGGGTTACAAGGACAGAAAAGTTACCTCGTTCTTCAGTCGCAAAGTCTTCTAGGAGCTTTGAGTAGACTCACATATTCAGACGTGGCCGACGTACGACGTTGCTGTTCGAAGGATAAACTAGCGCGCACGATGCTGGAATGCAATGGACCGGGAGCTGCGACGAATCACTTCAGGGAACCACCACGCGTTTCACAGCCCTCGTAGCAAGTCACAGGCGTGAGACGTGAGTACTGAGCACTTGGGAGGCCTAGCGCAGAGACGTCAAATGATAGGAAGCAGCGGAGGCGGTGGACCAAGATGAACGGTGTCATGTCGTAAGTGTCGAGCCTTGCGGTGATGCCTCGTTTGACGAGTATCACAACAAGATGTGGCTGCCGTACCTGAGTTTACTGGTGTCTGGAGCGTCGCAAGCTACTAGTTGACAGGATGTCTGGGCAGGGGCGTAGCCCAGACGGGAATTTAAGATTCGACGATGTAAGCTGACCACAAGGACACGGACGCTGGACGAGTCGGGATGACAGGGAACTCTGTCGGAGTTCACTATCGGCGACCTTGAACAAGAAAGATAACACAAAGCCTTTTCAACACAGCACCCTGACAACGACACGGGTTCAAACCTGTCTGTCACTGAAAGAGTATGCAGTTGTGTACCAATGACTTCATGAAAGACATACCGGGTAAGATTACGCTTTAAATCCTGGTGCCTGGGTTTAGACGGGCGATGACGGTGGCGGAACTGGTTGAAGGGCCCACCTAAAAGGTCAAGTATGTAGAAGTAGTCATATTCGCTCGGAGCCTGTAGGAACGGCAGGCTGGCGGCGTTTTCCTGGTTGATCCGAGTCTTCGCTCACTTGAACTCCGCTGAGCGCTGATGCGTATGACGCAATTCCATATGTAGCCCGCGATCTGGGCGTAAGAGAAGGTCTTGAAGCCGCTTTTGTACTTTGATCTTCGCAGCAGCTACGCCGGAACTTCGAAGCTGGTTAATGCAAGTAGACGCATAGATTGCGTACACAAAGCCACGTTGTAGGGCGTTGACACGCGGCATCTGCGAGGCGATGTGGCGATGCGCACACATATACTCATCCGTCAAGGCTTGCATCACCAGCCACCCAGGATCCTTGAGTCTCGCATTTCCGGAACTCGCACTCCCGTCTCAGGGGCGCAGGGAGCTGAAAAAGCCGCACATTTATATTCTCCGACGGCGGTGTTTTTAGTCTAAATTGCTACATCCAAAAAGTCAGATAATACATCAGATAGTAGGACACACCGCGTTCTACATAAGCCACGCCGCCCGAGAACAGAGCTCTCGGCGAGTGTTGCGGCATAAATCACCGCATGAGATCCGCCACCTCGCCCAGCCGCCCCTCCACAATAGCGATGTCGCTCATCAGCCGCCGGTGTCGCCTCTCCATCTGGTCCAGAGCCTCGGACGAAAACTCTCCGTCTGCGAGCAGCCGTGACGAGCTCTTCTCTTCATACGTGTATGTGGTCGTATCGGCGGTTTTTGCATTCACGGGTACTGCAACGGCGGGGGGTTTCTTCGTCACTTGATCCTCCGTTGGGGACGGGGAAACAGACCTCCTGGAGTTGCTGATGCTGGAAAGCCTACTCTGCGCACTGCCGAGAAGGTACGAGCCCGTCATCGTAAGCGTTGGTGTCTGGCTGCGGCGCGAGAGTATCGACATCGCTGACCCCGGTCGCGGCGTCGGGCTTGGGCTTGAAGGCGCCGACGAACCAAGTTCTGAGCTGAGGTCCTCGATTATAATCTCCTGTGTCAGCCCTGTGGCGCTTCCGGTTTGCTCGCCTACACTCGCGCTCGCACCGGGACCTGCCCCACCCGACGTGCGCGAGAGAGATGCGGATATGAGCGAGCCACCTAGCACGCTGTCCGAATGGGACTGTGACGCTTGTGATGGTTGGTCGGTACGAAACGATACGCCGCCCGCATCGGTCACGACCGCCACAGAGCGGTCGAAACGCAGCTCTTTGAGTGTCCCAGAGCGACTGGAAGGAGCGACCAGCACGCGAGGCTTACGCCCGCTCTCGAGCACCTTCTTACGAGCGCTCATCCCGACGCAGTCGACGAGCTGCTTCATAGCCTCCCGGTCCGACACCGCACGTCGTTGGGCCGTCCGCCGGACGGTTGCTGTGCGTGGCAATGTCTGGAAGGGCGTGAGCACATTGGGCCGCACTGGGGTTGCAAAGGGGTACCGGGGCCCGACGGGGGTGCTTTGGACGGTGTTCTTGGACAGCGTGCCGAATGGAGTGGGTGGCGCGAAGAGGCGCTGAAGTGGTAGAGGGGTGCTGAGGTTGCCGCCATGAGCAGGGCTGGAGGTGTTTGTCTGGTCGAATGCGTCTTTAGGAGGCCCCCATGAGAACCCGATGAAAGCCGCTGGGGGCTGCTCGCGCAGTATAGAGCGAGTTGAACCATGAGAGGGCGTCGCTTGTACGCCGGAAGACACTCCTTGAGACTGGTCAGGCGCAGTCATTGGAGACGACTGGAAGAACATGGAAAATGCAAAGGCGCGAGACTGAGATTGAGATTCCTCTGCCGTGCCATTCACGCTCGTTGCTGCCGGCACAGCCGGGGTGGCATAATCGAACTGGGGTACATGCAAATCGTCCGGCTTCTCCTCTGCATCAATAGATGAGCCAGGAGACGCCATGCTAGCGTAGGAATACTCACTGCGATGAATATCCTCGAATGACCCAGCAGAGAAGAACGGATGGTCCATTATCTCCTTCACACCACCACGCCCCAACCGCAGCTCTGCGCTGGTCAATAATCTGCGCAGATCTGTGAGAATCGGCCTTCATGGTATAGAATATGTTCATACCGACGCAGAAGATCCTGCAGTTGCGCGCTGATCAGCGTAGATGCGTCGAATTTAAGGTTTGACTACAGGTTACTATGTCAGTAATGCTCCTCGGTGTGGATAATTGCACCGACTCACTCCATGGTCGACAATCCGCAGGTACGTTTGTCGGATCTCGCGAGCGAAGAACGGTGCAACGCCGTACACCATCTCGTAGAGCATCGCACCCATGCTCCACCAATCTGTCTCCCGACCATAACCGACTGCTTTGTGTTCCTTCGACCATCGCTCATCATCTTCCATCTCGAGAGCAACGAGAGCTTCCTCGTGAGCTTGCAAGATTTCGGGAGAGATGTAGTCACAGGTGCCACATGGGACAAAGCAATGCTCGAGAGGCACAAGCTGACTGCCATCTGCAGAAGGCGGCAATAAGGGCGCAGCGGTTCCAAAGTCGATTAAGCGGACGTGTGCAGACGCTGTGATGACGAAGTTATGTGGTTTGATGTCTCTGTGACGCTTGTGAGTTCAAGCGGACTTTAGAAGAGGAGAGAGGCAGCGGACCGATGAACAAAGCCCTGAGTATGACACCAATGGATTGCGCTCACTATCTGAGGTGCCCACCACTTGAGGTCCGTTTCGATGATCTTGCCGTCATGGGGACTGGACTCTAGGACCTCCCATAACGTTCCACCCTCGACGTATTCCATTACCAGGTTAATATGCGTTGGATTTTGGAACGCACACAGAAGATGCGGAGCCCAGTGAGAGTCAGCCTTTCTTGCTTTCAGCAGAATATCACGCTCGGTTTGGGGAGCACATTGCTAACAAACGAGATTCAGAGGCGTATTCGTTGCGATTTGTTTCATTTCGATCGCTTACATCTCGCATTCGCAGTGCGAACCTCTTTTCGGTCGACTTGCGGACATACAGACGTCCGTCGAGCTTGCAAGTGACAACGTCGATCTAGAAAAGTTCGTATGAGTCGATGGTCCATCCGCCATGCGTTCCGACACATAGCCCTGTCAAACAATACTCCGGGCTTACAGACTGTCTCGGAAGCAGCCTTGACGCATGATTGACAGTAAAGAGCACAGATATTGTGAAAATCGACTTACCACGCCATACTGGCCATACTCCAAAGTCCCAACAAGGTCAAGGTCTTTGTCCGTGAATCGTAGGGAGTCTATCTCAATGGTCTTCGCTACCGGCTCAAGCGGTGAGGTTCGAGTCGCACATACCAGGTTAATGAATACTTACCTGTCTTCCCTATGACAGATTGTCCATGCATTAGCTGATCTAATGCTATCCCTTCGCCGTCTTCTCCGTCCTCCGCGCTGATGAGTGAGCTCAGGCGAGTTTTGCGTTTGCGCCATGACAAAGACATCCGATGACCATCAGGCGATGAAATGGGTGTGTGGCCGAGTTGTAGATGCGAGCATGTACAGGATAGTGTGAGTGAAGAAGGCCTGCGGCCTGGTCGTCGCGGCCAATAGCAATGGCCAAGGTAGAGGCGAGCGGGACACGCGGCCGACGCGTTTGACGCGACGATCACGTGTTCGAGTTGGAAAGCCCAGGGCCGATGCCCAAATCAGGCGCTCTTGTTCTTGAACGCCTTTCTCACTTCTCGCCCGCAGCCGCTTCTCTCCCCCTAATGTCCCATCTCCGACATGAAGCCTCATGCCATACAGAAAATTTTGCGTCGCGTTCAACGCAGAAGTGATCAACGCAACGTCTGCCCAGATCCTAGCCTTTAACTCCAGGTCGTTGTTGCCGGAGGCCGCTGCACGATGACACGCGATCTGTGGCCGGCGCGCAGCGTCGAAGACAACGTTCTAGCATCACGTCCTTCTAGACCAAGAGATAATCTACTTCCAGGGACGCGTGGGCCGAGGGTTGTTTATCGGATGGCCTTGTACGCAAGAAGCATTCAGGTTCCTCACATTATCGCTGCCATCTGTGTGCGAGATTAGCTTTCTGATCTTTGGAATCGCAATGCTTAGATCCCTTTGTATGTGCGGGCTGGGAGAATATCGCGGTCAGAACAAGGCATACATAATACCGGTTGCACTGCACCTGCTCGCAAATGAAGTGCGGATAAACGCCAGTAGTACAGGTTCGGCGAATCGCCGCCAACACGAGTACAGAGGCTTCTTCGGTCGATGCCGTGGCCTCGAGCACCATCGTCATCTGTGCCACGACCGCCCGCCGACTGTCATACACCTCCCGCCGCCCAAGTTGCGACGAAAATTTAGGCCAGTCGTACATACTCGTGGTGTGCGCATGTAGCGTACAGAGCCCTCTCGACGAGACGGATGCCCGACGAGCTCCGCGGAGACCTTCCTTGGTTCTGGAATAAATGGTGAGCGCAGTTGTCGGCATCTCTAGGCTAACAACCACATTTCCACACAACTCCTCTCGCCGCATCTAGGCGTTCATGGCTCCAAAGAAACCTGGTCCTAAGCAGACCGTACCGAAACGTCTGACGGAGGGCACAGGCAACCGAGTACGTCCTTACTTAGACGTAGTATCCTCTTGTGCTGAAAATGCCACAGATACAGGAGAACCTCGTTAACTGGGGAGTGCGCTACCCTCCGCCCCCGATTGCCCCCCCGTCTCCACCTGCTGCTCCGGTTCATCCTCCCCCTCCCTCTCATTCGCAGCCTGCCCCTATGTCACGTGCTTCAGTTCCCCAACGCTCAACCAGCCTTCCTGTGCCAAGTCGAAGTTCATCTTCGGTTAGTTGTGTTCCGTTATCAACGCCAGTCCGCATCTTCTCACAGGCCATGCTCTGTACAGTATCCTTCAAGAGCCGGAACTACACGACGCTTGAATATCACGCCCTCGACCCCAGGACTTGGACCGTCCGGCGACATTGTCAATACTATCACCCAGCCAGCTCTGATATCTCGCTCACACTCGTCGCCTCTTCATGCCTCCGCGCCATCCGTCCATCCTCTTTTCCCGTCTACGTCAACCGCCCTTTCGAACGACAGTCAGAGCTCCGCCCCCCACGCACCGAGACGTCAGCCTAGTGCGACGGAGCTTGTTGAGCAATTCGCAGTTATGAGCACTTCTGGCCCGAGCGTCGATGCTTCTTCTGTGGCTTTTCATGCTACCGTACGCCCTAGCGATGTGATGCCTGCTCCTCGTGCGGATCGGGTTGGGTCTCCGACGTCCTCTCCCGTGTACACTTCGTCTCCCACTGCAGAGAGTAGCGCGCAGCAGCTTCCCGCTGCTCCTATGTCTCCTTCTCCGCCTCACTCTGGTCACGCTCGCACCGGGTCGTCTATGTCTGTCGACGACCCCTCTGCGGCTTACCTAGCGCACATGTACGGCTCCCACTCCGACGATACGCTCGAGTGGGAGACTCGTAGACTCGAGCGCGAGCGTGCTTCTCAGCGCGATGACAGACCTTGAGCGCTGATTGTGGCTCTTGTTCCTCATGTGGTCCGGAGGTTGCATTTGATGCGCCCCGGGAGCACACTTGCGTCCACTGTCCCTGGGAGGCGACGGAGCGCCGCTTGCGCCATCCCCAGGCTGTACAGACGGGAGTTGTCGGACTTGATGCACACATGCACAACGTCCGGCGAAAAGCGGCGATGACGTACCCAAAAGCCGTCTTCTGTAGTCCGCACGGCCTTCTCACGATAAAAGTATATTCCGCGTAGTACTCTCTTGTAATCCCCTCTCTCCCCCAAAGAGCACGACGAAACAAGAGTAGCGTATCCTCGATGCTCACCAAAATTCCATGGACAGGCTCATTCACAGAGCCTTCCGACTTCCTGCAGCCACGTTTCCGGCGAGTTGGCGTCCTCCTTCGGCAATAAAATTGACTAGCACCGCCGTCGCGCAAGCGGAGCCTTTCTCCGTCTCCATCGATCATCAGTGTAGGCCCAGCCCTTCTGAATACCTCCGAGTCTCCGACATGAGATCTGTCGAAGCCGAATACTCATCCAGTACCTGCCTGTACATGCGTGTCTTCGGACAAAAGGTGTCACTGGATTAGTGGTCGGCACTGCCGTGCGGTACTCGATGACAAGAGAAAAGGCTTTGGAGCTGATCATGATCGGTGGATACTATGTATATACCTAGTTGCAAACGGAGCTGCAATCATTTGCCTTGTCACTCTCAATACACTCTGTTATGGATCGAAGACGGTCTACATAGTGTGGCTAGAATGCGAAGGATTCAAGCGATGTCAATCATTCCACCTTCGCAATGTTCGCATATGTGAGACGCTGCTCGACTACGTCTTCAAGTTTACGCGCGGCCCTGCATTACGGCTTTCCTAGTAAGCGAACGCATCTCGATGGGTCTTCTACCCGTTCGTTCCGACAATCTCCTTGCGATCAGTGGCCACGAAGGCTGTAGCTTGTTCGCAGTTCGTTAGTGACAACTTCCTGAGCGTATCGGATAGTGTATCGATTCTTCTATCGTAGCCGATGTCCACCTTGGCGGCGCAGTCCGTATGTCTAGGCGGCTCAAACATCGTTCAGATGCAGCCACTCCGAGGACATCTGAGTGATCAGTGTGCCTTCAGGGTTTACACAAGCCTCGAGGTAAGAGAAAACGTCTGACATGGAATGACGCGGTATACTGGCACGCTCTGGGTTCGATCTCCGCGCCCGGGTAACGCTACGTCATCTAACGTAAGCAAACCTCTACCGGCAACAACCGACGTGCGGCGTGGCTTCAAGTCGTTGGCGGCGCACCACGACCAGCCTTGCGCGACTTCCCCTGCTCCTCGGGCCATGTTTTCCGGCGTACGATCCGAGTCAATATTTTCAGCTGAAACATATAGCTATTTTCTTGACACTGTTTTCTCTGGCACCAGAATCACGATATCCGCACCTTGGGTCTTGATTCGAGGAGCTGCCAACTCTCTCAACATGTGAACTAAGAACTTGATCAATCGTACCACCACCACCATCCTAACAGCGGTACCTATTGTGCTCTCTCTTCGAAACATTCGCATGGTGAAAACGTCTCAATAGTGACCTGCGCATTGGCAGCATACTTGCATCTGCACCGGATGAACAATGAAGCGCAGCCGAACGCATTGATCGGTGTCCGGACGGCGAGTCTGAGACGGCGATCCTCATTTTCCAGACAGCCATCTTCCGTAACTCCTTTTGGCTGAAGGCGCTCGCTCTGTGCCGGAGCACCCCTTGTAGGTACGCTGTTGCCCCTATGATGATACATTTCTTGAATATGCGAGCTGATCGCGGCCATGTACCTAGAGTGACGAGTCCTGCAAGCACAGCGATCGTCAATCCTGTGCAGACGCTTCGTTTTCCCTTTTGTTCTCAAACTTTGCATACGACATACGACAACTATAGGCATTGGGCACCTCTAAAGTCCCACTCGGTAACGCCTGCAGCGCGTTCTGTTGCCACCAACCCACACTCAGTACTGAGACGTGCTATAATCCTGGACACTGCTTCGGAGGTGGCGCGCACAGGATGTGTTAAGCCCTCGGGGTTCAATCAAATTCGCCTCCCTCCTCTACGTCAGCAACAATGCAGTGTCATGCCTGATGGGGCGAGGCGCGCCCAACGGTTGAACGGACCTCTCCTATGATTGTGTTATTCGTCGCCTTGCCGAGGTAAAGGAGGTATGGCTCAGCGCCCGCCGCTGCGCTGCCATCGCGAACTCCGGAGGTAGCACGGCAAGGCTGGCGCTGATGACTTACGCGATACAGTCGACTCCCTTATAATCCATGCACATTATAAGCCATATCCCATGGTAACCCATGGATTTGGGCTCATCCCGATTTGGTGCGCGGGGGAGACCCCATAAACCTGTAGTACCCAATAATCCATACCCTGCCGGAGGGTCAAAACCCATGAATCAATGGATTATCCAAGATATTTGGTTACAGACTGTGAGTCTGAATGACCTCCGATGGGCTCATCTTACCTTTATTCTCGTTTTACCGATGATTTTAGTCGCACTTAGGGCAGAGTACTAAATAATTCTCCAAATCGTAGCAACCGATGTCGCCATCACCCGCGTGGGGCATGAGCGCTTAAACTTCCCAGCCCCAGGGCGCAATAGGCGCCTACTCTCCTAGCCCATAACCCGACGTAACCCATAGATTCGGGTCATTCCCGAGGTGTATGGATTATAAGGGAGTCGACTGTATTCAGGTCGATCGGCGCTCTGGTTGGTATATAGGTTGCGCTCGTGGACCGAGAGAAACCGTCTCCGCGGTTCTCATTCGTTTCCTTCCTCTTTCTTGTTCTTTCGACCGCGTCTTCGAAGGTTCTTGGAACAAGGTACGTTGTAGTGAAACCTGTCAGTGACATGACTGACGGCGGTCGCTGCAGTTCCAGTCGGCTCTCTTACTTCACATTCTTCATCCGACAACATGAAGCTTTCTACTACCCTTGCATCATGCATTCTCTCCGTCGCAGCACTCGTTACTGCTACTCCCATGGACCACCGGCCTGAGGTCAAGATGCTGACCAAGGCTTCCGCACGTCATCCTGACGGAGCGATCTACTGTACGTGTCAACCTCTGTCTGTCCAGGAAGTTTCGTATTGACGTTCATACAGTCATCACCAACGAGCCCGACGAGAACATGATCATTTCTGCGAGCATCAACTCGGACGGCACCATTGTACGAACTGTTTTCCCTGTGTTATCTGTCGCATCGCTAACAGCGACATGTAGAGGCTTGATCGGGCCGTCGCCGCGGGAGGTCGTGGACTGCACGGCATCTCCGCTACCGGCGCAGTCAACGGTTCCGATGGTCTCTTTTCCCAGGGATCGATACAAGTATCGGCCGCGAACAACGTCCTCGCGACAGTGAACGTGAGTATTGCCTCAAAGGTATTGGCGTGGGCGACTTATACTAACCCTACGCACAGGCGGGCTCCGGCACGGTGTCTCTGTTCTCGATCGATCCACGCAAGCCGACCAACATCCGCCCCATCGGCGATCCCATCTCGTCCGAGGGCGAGTTCCCCATGTCTGTCACGTTCAACAGTGATGGTAGCCGCCTGTGCGCCCTCAACGGGGGTGCTGTCAACGGCGTGAAGTGCGTATCTTTTCCTCATACCACTTTGATTTGATAGATCTGAGCCAACATCTTGTAGCTGCTACACAGTCGACAAGACCGTCGGCCTCACCCGTCTCCCCAACACGCTCCGACCCCTCGGCCTTAACCAGACCACTCCCGCTACGGCACCGGCAACGCTGAGCGAGGTGATGTTCTCCGAGGACGACAAGAAGCTCCTCGTCTCCTACAAAGGCTCCGCCGCCACCCCTGGGTACATCTACGCCTGGGACGTCGCCGCAGACGGCTCCCTCTCCGCCCAGTCGACGCAAATCGCGCTCCCGGGCGGGGGCAAGGTCGCGTTCGGGATGACCCCCGTGCGCGGGCAGAACGCCGTCTTCGTCACGGACCCGGGGAACGGCTTCGAGGTCGTGAGCCTCAGCGGGAGCGGGAGCGGGGGCAAGACGACCCCAGCTGGCGAGATGGCGTCGTGCTGGGCGTCGTACTCGGCCGCGACGAAGAGCTACTACGCGACGGACGCGGGCGCGAGCGTCGTCCGTGAGATTTCGGTCGATTCTGGCTTGAACGCGAAGGTCGTTGGGGTGCATAACCTCACTGCGAACGCGACGCCGATCGATACGCAGTCCGCGGTGATCCGTAACAAGGGGTGCGTATGCCCCATACGTCGAAGATGGAGTCACAGCTGATTGAATTGGGATGTGTAGCTATCTCTACGTCCTTGGCGCGGCGACTACGACCGTCGAGATCCTCGCGCTCGAGGGCCAGGGCCAGGCCAAGCTCATCTCCTCCGTCGACATCATGGGCCCCGCCCGTGCTGCCGGGCTTACAGTTTGTGAGTGGCAGCTGCTCGTGTCGTTTCGAGTCCTCGAATATCACACTTACGTGTATCCTCTGCAGCTCGCGCAAACATCCAGGGTATGGCCACTTACGTTCGCCAGTAGAAGTCTACACGCTGGTGCCTGTCTTGATGGCCGACGAGACTTGTCTCTATATGTTACCGACATTAGTAGTTTACTCTACCCCTGGACTTCGCGGCTCGGGCTCGCCCATGCTCTCGTTTGATATGATCTTGCCATTGTGCCGTTTTATTTGTAGCATCTCTGTGGGCGGTAATAAACGATATACCTGTTAGTACATACTACCGCCCTGTTCGATGGAGACAGAAGGCTCTCGGGACAGGGCAGGAGGAAGACGTCATGGCTCTCTTAGAGGCCACGTCGAAGACCATAGGTATCGCGGATAAAGTACAACCGGAGCTTTCTTTTGCACGGTGACGCCAATCTCACGATGAGCCATTCTTCGCCTCACATCTCCCTATCCAGATTTCCACTGGCTCCCGACCAGCACCCTGCCTCTCCCCAACCCGCTCCAAAGTGACGCCGATCTCCTTCACAAGGTCCCACAGCGTCCTCTCTTCCGGATCGCGCTCCTTGTACCCGAGCACGATAGTAGGCAGAGCTTCTGGGGGGCTGAGACGGATGAGCGCGGCGAGGGTCTTGACGAGCGCGGGGAAGGACGCGGTGTTGTAGGTCACGTCGGCCATGATGATCGCGTCGAAGCCGCCTTCTACACCGACTACGCCGGGTGGGAGTTCTTCATCCCAGTCGAGCGCAAGCGGCCGTGGGCGGGTGGCGGATGAGTGGAACAGACCGTCGTTTGCGGAGACGTTGTGCGTAAGGAGAGGGAGCGCGGAGTCTGGAGGCGGTCACGAACTGTATGCGGAAGCGGCATTAGACCGTACGTACCGAGATCGCTGGTCAAGATGCATCCTGTGTCGTCTGTCGTTCGTGTAGAACGGAGAGCCCCTAGCGTAAGGGAGACTATGCCGGTACCTGCGCCTGAACCGAGGATGTGATCAACGGAAAACTCGCCAGTGAAGCCCGGCAGAACGTACCTAGCTCAATGATCCTACGTTTGCGCGGCGAAAGTAGCGCATCGCGCGCACGAGAGACGAGCGTGTATTCACCCTTGTTCGGGGCTTGTTCCTCCGCGAGTTCGACCAACCAAGAGCTCAGCCCAATCCCGCTATCCCACACTTTCTACCGCGCGACCTACAAAATTAGCGTGCCTCTCCGACGCGCAACACTGCCCACACACCTTGTCCAGATCGAACGACGTCTGCTCGCGGACCTTGAGGAACCCGTCCTTCCCGAGGAGGAGCGGGACCCTGTACACCCGCTCGATCTCCTGCTGCTTCTCCGCCCTCCCGCGCGCGCTCACGAGGACGGGCATGGACATCACGGGGAACGGCCTCTCCCCGAGGTCTCGCGCGGCAAGGTTCATGACGTGTGCGCGCGCGTGCTGCCGCGTTGTGAGTACGAGCCGGTACCCCTCGCCCTCGCGCGCGCGCGGTGGAAGCGGGACGGAAAACTCTTTGAAGTTTCCAGGACGCCATACGGTCAGCTTTTGCGGCGCCGTTAAGCTAGGAAACGCCTGCGCGGGGCCAGGGGCGACGGGCGACCAGGCATAGAAGAGCTCCTGGTCGCCGAGGAAGTCTTCGGTGCGGAGATCGTTTGCGAGCTTCGGCGTGAAGGCGACGAGGCTGCCCGGCGAGACCTGCGTGGGTGGAGGGCGGAGGAAGAAGACGTAGAAGAACATATGTTCTGCACGCGTGTGGGAGACGAAGACAAGCCGCGGCTGGAGGGAGTGCGCGGTGGCTCGGCGGAGGGCACGAGACAGGAGGCAAAAGAGCGCACACGCGCGCCTCGCAGTGACGCAGCCGCTCGCATGCTTTGGACTCTACGCCCACCCAGAGCCTGGTCTCTGCCATGTCGTCCCCCGCCACGCTCCTTCTCCTTCACTCGTAACACTCGTCTTGCACGCTCAGTTGGAACAGAGGCCTCGCAGGCCCCGAAGTTCAAAACAGAAATCGCCAAGACCAAGTCCATCCCATCCTTCGCCGATGAAGTGAGCAGGATACCCGTCGGAAAGCAGATCCTGGTGCGTATCCATATGTGTGTTCTCATCCATTGTAAGCTCACATTCTTTCAGTTTGCATTTGCGGGCGGCGCAACTGCTCTGGCCGTCGGGGCACATCTGACAAACTATGAGCTCTTCAAGTGGTGGGCGCACCTCAGGGCTGCGCCACAGGGAGGGTACGACAAGAACCGGCCCCCAACATCCGAGGAGCTGTCGCGAGCAAAGTACTTTGCATTTGGTCGGGTAAGCCTTAGGTGCTCTTCGTGCTCGGTCTGCGTCCTCACACTCTGCGCCTCAATAGACACTCCAAACTTGCCTCGCCTCGTTCAAGTCCTCTATCGACTCGCTCCCCGACACTACAAAGAGTATGCTCACCTGGTCGTACGTGCAAGTATTCCAGCCGATATTGAACGCTTCGGAGGGGAAGCGGATGTGTTGGGCTATCGGCGCGGTCAATTGTATGGTCTTCCTGGCGTGGCGCGTCCCCCGCTTGAGCGCGGTCATGATGCACAGCTTCGCTCACAATCCCCTCTCGGGGCGTTCGTATACGCTCTTCACGAGTATGTTCAGGTGCGCGCATTTCTTTGTATACCCTGTGCTGGATGCAAAACCGACGCTATGCTCTCAGCCACGAGGGCTTCTTCCACCTCTTGTTCAATTGTATGGCGCTAGCAAGCTTCGGTCCGTGACCCTCCACCCCGTCTCGCAATTGCCCTCTGACGCTTGTGTCTGATAGGCGCGGCCGCTAGCCAGCAGCTCTACATCCAGATGAAGCAGGTAGAGAAAGAACGCGGTGGGCTCCCAGAAGTCTCCCCGCGGTGGCACCTCCTGGCGGTCTTTGTCTCTGGTACGTGTCAATACATACCCGAAGTCTCATACACTAACGTATCTCCCCTTCAGCGGGCCTATTCTCCGGACTTGTATCGCACATCGGCTCCGCGCGCTGGCAGTACCCCCGGCTCATCGCGCGCCTACGCGCCGCCGCGACTCCCTCGTCCGCCTCTGCCTCCGCCTCCGCCGCACGCTCCACCACCATCAGCTCCCGACTCGGACTCTCCTCCGCCACCGCCGACACCGCCGCGAGCGAAGCCACGACAGTCGCGAAGCGTTCGGCGCAGATGGCGGAAGAGGGCTGGTGGTCGCTCGGCTCGTCCGGGGCGGTCTACGCGCTGCTGACGATCACCGCGTTCGGGTTTCCCGACGCGGAGATCACGTTCGTCGTCCCGCCGTGGTTCCCGATTAATATCCAGACTGGGTTCTTTGCGCTGGTTGCGTTTGACACGCTTGGGGTACTTCGTGGGTGGAAGTGAGTGCTTTGTGTTGATCCTCTTACTCTTGCACTTGCTTGATGAGGGACTTTGGTGGGCGGACTTGCTGACGCGGGTTTCTTTGCAGGATGCTCGACCACTTTGCGCACTTGGGAGGTGCGCTGTTCGGCTGGTTCTGGTTCAAGTATGGCGCGGAGATCTGGTACTCGCTTCGCGTGTGGGACCTCCCCGTTGCGTTCTACCTCCACGGACACGGTACGAAGCTCAAGGTCAAGAACTCGCAGTCGAGCGGAGAGGCCAAGACGGATTGAGCGGTGTACTCAGGCTGGTCGCTGGTGTGACGTTGACTGTGGGCTGGAGGAGCGATTTAGATTACCTAGAGTTTGTAGTAATGTACCCGTCCACATCGCCGCTCTAATATCCGTTTGGAAGTCCTGTACTTGACAGAACCTTGAGTACTGAGTGCTGAGTATTGGGTCTGGAACTCTGCACGGCGCACCATCTAAGGCACCCCGGGCCGCGCGTGACGAGGGCTGTGACGACCGCGTTTTGTACGAGCGCGCTCGGGGACGCGTTGGCGCCGCGACGCGTCCGACGGCTGGCCATCGTCCTGGCTTCTTCAGCCTTCCCTCTGGTCGTTCAAACGTTTACGTCCGTCATGTCCCGGATACCCCTCGCCCAACGCCCGCGCGACCTCGCATACTTCCTCTTCTTCCTGGTGCGTACCCCTCCACTTCCCCTCAAGTTGCACTCAATGAACAGGCAACTGACCCCCGGCGCATCACGGTACCTGTAGATCCACATCCCCGCGACAGTCCTGCTCGACTGCCAGGCCCTCTACCCTAAAGGCTGGGTGCCCGCGCCGCTCGCCGCGCTGCCCAAGTTTTATGTGGACATGTCCGCGGACCCGCTCATCGGTGGGGCGATGGGTCTGTTTGGCCCTGGGGCGTACCAGACCTCGGCGTGGTTTAGGAGTTTCTTGATGGTCGAGGCGTGCGTCCTTCTCTCTTTCTCGCTATTGGTACGGAATGCGCGAGTGCTGACAGGATATACGCGTCGTAGGTTCTTCCAACTACCGACGTTCATCCTCGGTTTGCGAGGGCTGTGGCACGGTACGTCCTCCATTTCGTCTTCCCCAACACCTACCTCATCACCCCTCCCCACCCGTACGCTCGCCCAGGCTGCACCTCAATCTACACCCTCCTCCTCGTCTACGGCGCCTCCACGGCGACAACGACCATACCGTGCCTCGCCACCGTGCTCTCCCTGCCCGTCTCGCCCGTCTCCCTCGGACCAGGGGCGTCGCTCACCGCGGAACAGCGGCTGCTCCTGCTCTCGAGCTACGTGCCGTTCTTCCTCGTGCCCCTCGTCATGGCGGTCGACATGGCGTTCCGCGTGCACAAGCTCGCTGCGGCGGGCGCGCAGGCGGGGGATGGGAAGGATAAGGAGGAGTGAAGGGGTGGGAGGACGTGTCGATGAGTGTACCCCCGATGCTGCTGCTTGTGCTCTTTCGATCTATGCACGTTCTTGACGACCCGTACGAGCTTTGTATATACCCCTCCAGCAAAACACAAAGCAACGGATATCCTAGATTACTCTACACTGCGTACAGAAGAACAATCTCGGGTAGTGCTGTCCGTACGCACCGCCCAAACCCCCAAAGGCAGGCCTACTCCCCAAAGACGTCAATCGCGTCCTGGTTCACGTCGCGCGAAGAGCCATGCGCGTGGCCGTTGAGCCCGAGCGGGTCGTCCACCTCGCCCTCGGCGTCGGCGTCGGCGTCTGCGCGCGCGAGCGGGAAGAGCGGGTCCGTGACCTCGGCGAGCGCCTCCTCGCGCTCCTGAGCTTCCTCGGGGCTCATTGGGGTGTGCGTTAGACGGACGACGTCCCACTTGTCTCCGTAGGACTCGTATGTCTGTGGCGAAGGGAGCGCGTTAGTTGCTGTACGCATCATGGAAGGGGAAGAGAAAGGGGAGGGGGACGTACGTTCACGCGCTTCTTCTTGAGGAGCATCTTGCGCTCGATGTTCTTGTAGTACGCGCCCTTTGGCCGGGGTACGCCCTTGGCGTCCACCTCATCGCCGCCCTCGTCAAGCACGAGCAAGAACTCGTTCGGCACCTCCTGCTCGACCTTGACCGTCTCGTAGTCGCGTACGAAGTGGAATGCCGTGGGCTGTATGTCCGTCCGCCACTCAATTCGCTTGCTTTAGAAGATATGAGGAGGAGAATACGCACCTCGTCTTCTGGAGGATCGTCGGGGGACCGCGCGAGCCGCTTCTCTTTGAACTCCAGCGCATCCTCGTCCTCCTTCGTGAGGTAGTACGCCAAGAAATGGTCCCCGTCTGCCTCCATCGGCCGCAATATCGCACAGTCCAACCTCGGGTCCTCCGTCTACGCGCAGCGCCAGCGTCAGCGTCAGCGTCCACCCAACCCTCAACCACACAGAGCACGGAGCCGAAAATACGCACCTCGACAGGCCTATCCCCAGGCCGCTCCTGGAAGCGGAACAAATCGTACGCGTTCGCCCAGATGTCCGCGTCGGGGAAGATCTCGAAGGCCTCGACGGCGGTGAGCTCGGGCTTGGTCGGGTGCCGGAGCGCGCTGAGGTTCGAGCTCTCGATGGCGGCGAAGGAGGCGTCGATGTCGCGCAGCTGGGCGTCGCGGGAGACGTCGATGGGGGCTTCTCGGGCTTGTTTCCTGCAAGAGGTTATGTTATGACGCGAGTAGAGCGAATGGGAGAAGGCGGTGTGAGTGGATGTAAGGCACGTAGTAGCGGGAGACGTACGCTTCCTGCAAGTGTGCTGAACGAATCGAGTGTTCTCGACTCAAATATTCGGTCTTGCGCAGCCATGCTACTTGTGGTACGGAAGACAGTGGTGTTGATGTTCCGGAAGTTGAAGCACCGAGGAAGGAGTTAGATGAGGATCCAGCGTCGCCGAGCAAGAACTGGTCTCTTGGGTCAAGTGGAGGAAGGTTCTTGGGATCCGGGTTCAACTCTATCCACGGAGAGTGACCAGACAAATGGACGTGTCAATGGCAGTCGGAGCCCCATGAGCGCACATACGCACCTGAATCGTCCCCGTTCTCCTCCCACAGACAATCCCATCGCGACAGGTCAAGTGGCATACCCAGCTCTCCGTCCACCACCATCGGGAAGGGTGTCCCCTGTGCAATCTCGTCCAAGAATTCGGGTCGCGCATAGCGCATAGGGTCGGTGGGTATGTCGAGGAGTTTGGGAGGACATGGCGGCGCGGGAAGTGGGTTGGAGTAGCGTACACGGATGAGGAGATCCAATTTACTGTCACAGAGAGCCTGCTTAGTCCGTGGTCAATTCCTGACATGCTTAAAGAGACGCACCTCTTTTTGAAGCTCATGGTGAGTAGAGACCGTGTTGACGGACCGGGAC
Source organism: Grammothele lineata (assembly GCA_002150815.3). Lineage (NCBI taxonomy): Eukaryota > Fungi > Basidiomycota > Agaricomycetes > Polyporales > Polyporaceae > Grammothele > Grammothele lineata. Next base: position 777,475 of record NDFF03000381.1, on the reverse strand, counting down.
AGAGCACTGAACAGTTGACGCGCCTGTGGTGACCACCCAGATCTAGGGTTAGGGTTACTCGTCTCCCCTGCGCGCGACTCGGCGAGGGCGATGTTTCCGCCACTTTCCTCCACCCTTAAGCATCTTTGCACGCAACACGATGTCACAAGAACCCTCTGAGGAACCCATCATTGCCTCGACCTCGCAAGACTCGCAGGAAGCCATCTCCACCATTCCATGCGCGATGTGAGTACCCGCCCCTCTCTCCTCTCGCGCGCGCGGCGTCCGCCTGAACGGGCTCACAGCTGCCGCCGACAGTTCTCGCGCTACACCTGCCCGCGGTGTAACGTCCCATATTGCTCCTTAGTCTGTTTCCGTTCTGAGGTGCGTCTCCCTTCACGCAATTCGCGGCGCTGCTGTGCGTGCTCACGCGGAGGTAGAAACATGGAGACTGCTCCGAGTCGTTCTACCGTAAGGAGGTCGAGCAGGACGTGCAGAGCGCCCCTTCCGCGAGCACAGAGGAGCGGAAGAGGATGCTTGACCTACTAAAACGCTTCGAAGAGGACGCGCTGGATGACAGCCCGCTTCTCGGCGAGGGAGACGAGGACGAAGAGGAGAACGACCTCGCGGCGCGATTGAAGGGCTTGGACATCGGTGCGCACGAATCCCACCTGGACGCCAACAATTCTTGCTGATCGCTTCCGTTCTTTCGAGCAGATAGCGCAACGTACGACGAGCTATGGGATGCCCTAACCCCTGCAGAGCGCGACAAGTTCCTGCGCGCGCTGAACGACCCGGACAGCGAGCTTGCGCAACAGCTTCTCGCGAGTGAAGAGCTCGAACGCGTGCAGGTCGAGCCGTGGTGGACAATAGCAGTCGGCGTTGTGTCGGACGCGACGGACTCCACTTCTACGGCTCCGGGGCAAAGGCGGGGCGGGCGACCGGCGATCATGGACGTGCCCGAGCCTTTGGTGAAAAGGTCGGTGGACACGGCGACGAGCGGGCCATTGCTGTTGTACAATATCTGTGCAGTTTGGTACGTCGCATCGCGCTTGGCTCGGACTCGCTGTGGATTCCGGCGCACGCTAACAGGAACGTTCGGACGGTAGCGTCGCATACGCATACGCAGTGCGCCACTTCGCAGTATCGTCCTTGTCCTCGCTCCCGCCCCAGGATCCGGACCGCGTAGAAGCCAAACGGACAATATCCCAACTCGTGCCCTTCCTCGCAGACCGGCGGTCTACGACGGTCTTTCCGTCGCTCTCGGGGGCCGTCACGGACCTCTGGTCGCGTTTTCCTCCGGTAAGCACCACAGGCACGGACGCGTACGAACGCAGGTCTAAACAGGTTCATACAGAACGCGGTGAACCCGCAACTGTTCTCCCTGCTACTCAAGGACGCGACAACCCTTCTGCTCCCTGCAACAGTAACGGTCGTGGGCCCCAGGTCAGACGACCTAGACGCACATCCTAGCTCAACCGTCCTCCGCGCCCTATCAGATCTCGCGGCCTTCTTCGGCGAGCCTTCCCAACCTGAACCTCAAAGCCCTACAAACGAGCCGGGGAAGAAGCCGAAGCCGAACCATGTAGTGCACAAGCTGACGTTCTACGCGGCGTACGTGTTGGGCACGCCTGTGCCGATGATGCGCGTCTTGGCGGACGAGGCGCAGATGCGGGCGAAGATGATGGAGAATGAAGGTGCGCGGCGTGCGCTTAGTAACGGTGGGGAGGTTCAGAGGGTGGGGAATGGGAGGCCTGTGCAGAGGGCGAGGATCGAGGAGTTGTAACTGAGCGATTGTGGTGGGGGAGCGATTGAGCGGTGGTATGTGTAGCATTAATGTACCCGTATGATAACGACCGACTTGTGCTTCTAATTGAATGTGAGCTTGCAATGCTAGGTGCTGCATCCTGTTGGCCAGGTCAGCGACGAGTGATGGGACATAGAAGACGATGCAACAGGAGGGTAAGGTGACGGATTGTACCCCGGAGAGAAGAGACTGGATCTCCCCTCCGCCCATCCCTGCCACCATCCACGGACCCCTCCCTCGTCTTGAAGACCGCAACCAACTCACCTCATCCACCCCTCCCCCCCCTCCTCAATCACAACTCCCATCCACCGGCCCGTCCTTCCACCTCTCATCCAACCTCTCCACCGCACACTCAAACCTCTCCTTCCCCAGCCTCTCATTCACCTCATTATGCCTCTCACACAACCACCTGCTCAGCCCCTCGCGCCCACTGACGTCCGGGGGCCGCCTCTGCATGCACTCCCCCAGGTGCGTCGCGCAGTGCGAGCACGGGTAGAGCACGGGGAGCGCGCGCAGCAGGGAGAGCATCTGCACGCGCTGGGAGGGCGTGGGGCGCTCGGGGTAGTAGGCGGCTGTGGTGTGGAGGAAGGTCCAGGTCGCGCGCCCGAGTTGCTCGACGTCTGGGGGGCAGTTGGCGGGGCGCGGAGGGTCTTCTTGGGTGGAGGCTTCGTCGGCGGCGGCGGCGGCGGAGACGAAGCCGGCCCCGGAGGCAAATGCGGCCATCATTGCGGCTGTTTTTTGTTGTCCTGGTGGACCTTGCGTTGAAGAGGAGACGGCGGAGGAGGCGGAGGGCTGCTTGGGCTTGTCCGTGCGGGGCTTCCAGTGACGGAACGCGGTGCAGATCTTGCAGGGCTTCCCGTCGGGCCCGAGGACCATGCCCGGCGGAAGAGACGGTTTTGAAGGCGAGCCGGACGTGCTCGACGACATGTGTGTTGCGGCAGCAAGGGGAGGAAGAGTTGAAGACGTTACTCACGATTCCGAGATATAAAGACGGAGAACGCGCGCTGAGTGAGCCCGGCGGACCGGGATGACGCACGGGCGCTTGAGGCGCGCAGGGCCGGTAAGTCCGCCAGAAAGCAAACTGGTGCGATCTCCAGTCGGGGCTCGGGAGGTCGGTACCGAAGAGGGGGCGCGCTGCGCAGCATATAAGTAGTGGGCGCACGCGGAGAAGACGCGTTCTAACCTCTCCAACTCTACAGATAGCTGAAGGCCCGTACGACCATGTTCACTTCTACATGGCCAGCCCCAAGATTCAAGATGCGAATTAAACCTGGAGAATCTCTTAACCTGATTCCTAAGTTCGGCCCTTAAGCACAGAACGCAAAAGCGCCGCAGGCGTAAGTCCAGTTTTCTCATGTGATAGCCCTGATTAACCACTAACAACATCGTGCGTTGAAGTAGCAGCTCGGCAACCAACATACCCAAGCTTGTTCATCTCTACCAGTGCCCGCAAAGAAACTTGTTCTGCCCAATCTATCTACGGGCGATACTCCAAACAGCTTGTTTCGTTAAATGCGGGCTTAACAAATGACTGGGTTCGAAAGGAAACCATTGGCTATCTATGACGGAACTGGAAGAAAGCCACGATGCATTCGCGGACTCGGAGGATATTTGCGAGCAGCCGGTGGATCTCGATCAAAGAAGATGTCTCGGCGGTGGCTGTTCGGGGAAAGGGCTTGGCATCCGGCATGTCCGGAGGTGCTCTCGGCACGCGACGCCCGCCACCTGCAAGGCACCCTTGTCAATGTCCGGTCTCTGTCCCCCGTATCCGTGTCTCTCTGCCTCTTTCTCCCTGCCCTGCTTTCCCCGCCGTTTCCCCGTCTTTTGGATACTTCTTCTCTCCTTTTGCTTTAGGAACTCCTTCTAATCCTCTGACAAGGCCACGTCGCGCCCGCGCAAGCCGTTGGCGCCACCTTGCCGACTAACGAGTCGCCTGGACCTCGCCCTGCACTTACCCCCGGACCTTAGAGAGATTCAGGATGGATTTCGTCAGGAAGAAGCGTATATTCCGCTTGATACCCCTCGGACTCGGCGCCACATTCCTGCTCTACGCCCTCGCGCACTTCGCGCCCCACTCGCACAACCTCTACCCCGACGACGACCCGTTCTTCCCCCACGGCCCGCCCCCGCCCCCGCCGCACCTCTTCCGTGAAGGCAGGCCGCCGCCTCCACCACCGCCGCACCATGAAGGGTCTACGAAGTGGAGTGCGCGCGCGGACGCGGTGCGGGAAGCGTTCAAGCATGCGTATGGAGGGTACCTCAAGCATGCTGGGGAGCACGACGAGCTGTTGCCTGTGAGCGATTCATATGTGAACAAGTGAGGACATAGTATGCGTGCGCGTTCCTTGGATGCTCATTTTCTTGCCATTGTTAGCTTTAATGGCTGGCGCCTCACCATGGTGGATAGCTTGGACACGATGCTCTTGATGGGGCTCTATGATGAGTTCTATCAATCTCTTCCCGTGCTCGCGAACATGACCTTTGCACTCGATGAGGTGAGTCGTAAATTCTTAGGACTGGAGATATATTCCCCGCCTTTTTTTGCATCTGCCCGCGAACGAGATCAAGTTCGCGTTTCGGTAATCCTGAGCTCGCGACTCATCAGCAGTAGACATGACCATGGGCGTCTGATGCGAGCGCTACGCACGTCTTCAAACGAGGTTCCCAGACGCGGTGGACAATTGTGTGCGACACGCTCGCTCTAGGTGCTCATTGCACACGTCCGCCGAGAAGCCCTAAATCTAATGAGTTCATGCTACTATTCAATCCCGCGTCTCACCGCATTCTCACTCGCGCGCACGTCACGATACTAAACGACCGCTCACAGGGCTCCTACGCGCCCTTCTTCGAGACGGTCATCCGCTACCTCGGGGGCCTGCTCTCCGCCTACGCGCTCTCCGGCGAGCCCATCCTGCTCAGCCGCGCGGACGACCTCGGGCGGATGCTCCTCCCCGCCTTCGATACTGAGGTCGGGCTACCGATGTATGCCGTCAACACGGTCTCGTGCGTCTTTCCTTTGGATGGATGGTGCGAGCTGCCTGATACTTTGTGAACAGCGGAGAGACGCGCAGTGGGTGGACGGGTTCGAACGTCCTGTGGGCGGAGGCCCTGTCGTGTCAGGTTGAGTACAAGTATTTGGCGCACTTGACTGGGCGCAAGCAATACTTTGACAAGGCAAGTATCGTTGAGCAATGAACTGTCCGAATACTGACGTGCTGAAAGGTGGAGCATGTCATGGAACTCATGTACGACGCGGAGATTGAGGATGACAAGTTCCCGACGAAGTGGCTGCTCTCAACTGGAAAGCCCTCATCCAGTGGGTTCAGCTTCAAAGACAGCGTTGGTAGCGTGCTAAGTGATCTTTTCAGACCAGTTCTCCGTCGGAGCGTTCGCAGATAGCGCACACGAGTATTTGCTGAAGCAATACCTCCTCACCGGCCAGTCCGAGCCCAAAGTCCTCGACCTCTGTACGTCCTCCCTTCCCCTCCTCCCGTTTCCCACCGACCTCACCACATTCTCGCAGACCTCCGCGACGTCTCCTCCATCCTCCGCAACCTCCTCTACGTCTCCCCCCGCCGCAACCTCCTCTACGTAACAGACGTAACCGGCTCCTCTCCCTCCCACACCCTCGAGCACCTCTCCTGCTTCCTCCCCGGGCTCCTCGCCCTTGGCGCCCATTCTCTCCCGCCTTCCGCCCTGTCCGAACGCGAGCGCGAGAGGCACATGTGGGCAGCGAAGGGACTGGCGCAGACGTGCTGGCTCACGTACGCGGAGTCCGAGACGGGCTTGGGCCCGGACGAGGTGAGCTTCCCCAGCGGGGGCAGTAGAAGGTGGGTCGAGCTTGTGGAGGAGTGGGAGAAGGGCGGGAGGGGGGAGGGTGGGGGGATGCCCCCGGGGGTGAGGGACGCCTCGCCGGATAGGGAGGAGAAGGAGTATCGGGCGACGAAGCCGGATTACCTGCTGAGGCCGGAGGTGCGCGAGCTCGAGGTCTCTTTGGCACGTCTGTGGGGGAGGAGGCTGATGGAATACTGCACAGACGGTGGAGAGTTTCTACGTGCTGTGGCGCACGACCGGAGACGAGGAGTGGCGGGAGCGCGGGTGGGCAGTGTTCGAGGCCATCGAGCGCCACACTCGGACGGAAAGCGGGTACTCGAGCCTGCACTCGGTGTACAGGCTCCCCGAATGGCGAAAGGACGAGATGCCGAGGTGCGTGGTCGCGCAAGGTTGTGTGGTTTGGCGCGGCTGATGGTGATGTTTCCCCCGTTCTTCGAATAGCTTCTTCACGGCCGAGACGTGAGTTCCGTTCATTGTCTTGGGTGTCTTGCCTGAGTACTCACGCTGTCCCACGACAGACTCAAGTACCTCTATCTCCTATTCTCCGATGAGGACTACGTCCCGCTCGATCGGTGGGTGTTCAACACGGAGGCACACCCTCTTCCGATCTTCCAATGGGCGGACTGGGAGAAGGAGCGGTATGGAATCCCCGTCGTTCACCCCGGGGGCCACAAACGTGCCTGATGGACCGGCGACAAGTGGTAGACGCGTGTACGTTGAGGTCGGCAGGCTTCGGTCGCTGCCCTGGGCACATTGGTATAGGCATGTGGTACTCCCTGGGAACGAACGGAGGGGTGCGATCTTGGTGGGGACGCCGGCGTTATAACCGCCTTTCCAGCGTTGAACTCTCACGATCTCTCAGACGGCGTTACCATGTCTCTCTCAACCTCCCGCCACGTTGAGGAGGCTCACGACCTCATCCCTAGCTCTATACTGTTCGTACTGTTTCGGAGGATTATAGGTAGCACTCCGTTCAACGACCGTGAGCCATCGCGAAGACTTCCAGTACATGGACGCAAGCCGTGAATTGAAGGTACGAAAGAAAGCGTTATATATCCCAACAACGCAGTTACACGGATACATGAAAACTGCGTGGAGGTCTTTTTAGAAGAATAACTGCGCGGATGTCCGTTACAGTGCCACGGTCTTCCATACATCGACACCCGATTCCAGACTACCAAGAAGCTGAGCTCTTCATTTTACATCACTTCTGAAGGCCCGTAAATGCCACTGACGTCTCCGCCGACGGATGGGAAGCAATGGGAACTCGACGGCGATAGTAGGGAGTTGTAAGCGAAACGACGCATGGCCACGGAACGGCTCTGATGACTTGCCATGAGCGGACAACGGTGTTCAATTAGATAGCCGACCCGAGTTCGATCGTGAATGGGCCAGAAACCCAGAGTCTCCGAAGGTGCGTCTTTGACATCCCCAGCACATGTACAGCCAGGCACATAGCTCGACTACATGGCAGAAGCCACGTACGGCGGCGACTTGACATCGGACGCCCGCGCGTCTCATATGATAGAGATGGTGCAGAGCGCGAGTCATAGTAAGGGCCAAGGTGGATACTGAGCTGCTACAGTTCAGCTAAGTATGTTTTCTTCCCTGTTTACTGAGCATTATGATGTGACACAGCGGGCCCATGTATACTGTTATTGTTTTTAGGTATACCGCCTGTGCGAAGGCGTCCGCCGTAGCGGACATCCTCGAAGTATTTAGTCGGACCATGGCCGTTAGCCGACGCCACCGGACCCACGGGACAACTTTGCCAAACGCCCTCACCATCGAGAATGAAGGTGATATCTACGACCTTGACGTAACTATCGCCGGTGTACATGCGCCATGCTGTTCTGTAGATGGTGGGGTTAGCCCCGGACGCCGTCCATCGGCGCAATGGTGTCCCGAGCGGTCCCACAGACGTCCTCGCTGCCCGGCCGAACCAAAAGCGCTTGGATACGCTGCTCAGCATCGGAGGTCTCAAGACAAGCAAATCAGGAAGGCGAGTATGTTCGTAACGCAGACACGACTACCTGGTCACCTGCGGTTATGAGAGAAGAGACAGACAGTGGGGTGTGAGGTATCGCCGTAGATTCTTAGGCTCGGCTGTGGTCTATGACCGGGAGCAAGGAGACGCAGGCACATACGGTCGGGCGGGGATGGTTCCTTAACGAACTCTAATGCAGTAACCGCTGCCCGAGACGCTGACAGGCAAAATTCGAAAAGGCCGAGACTGACGGTTGTAGCCGTCTGAAGCGTATAAAAGAGGGGGAGGGAAAGAGACGAAGGTCAGTCAGTTCAAGCAGAACAGACAACACACGGCCAGCTTCACCAGCCTCACTCGCCTCGACTCCCTTTCCACCATGCACTTCTCCAACTCCTTCCTCACCCTGGCCGTGACCACCGTCGTCGCCCTCACCGTCAGCGTGGTCGCCAGTCCTGCTCCTGTATTTCATTTCTCCTCATGCCGTGGCTTTTCCGCCAGCTGACTCAACATATGCTCATCTAGGCCGTCAACATCATGTCCGACGACGAGTTCATGAACTGGCTCGCCACCACCGACGCCGATATTACCTACATCGGAGAGCCCATCGACGTCAATTCCTTCTCGACGAGGTCGAGCCTCACCAAGCGCGCTGCGGAGAGCGTGAAGGTGACCTACTGCTCTCATCGGGTGGACAAAGTATGCGGAGGCCCTTGCACGGTGTACAACGGAGGAGCGGCGTGCCTGAACGCTCCAAAAACCAGCTGCCTGGCCGCGACTGCGAACGTCGGCTTCTGCGACCACAAGGGGTGCAGTGGGAGCTGCAACCAGCTAAGCACCTGTGGAACCAGACTGGACAACGGCTTTTGCTTCACTCCGGGTACGGCTTCGATAGTCGTGCCTCCGAGCTAAACGAGAAACACGAAGCTAGTGAGTGTTCGTAAAAGGAGAACCATGCTCAGTACGCTGACCTTCTTCACAAAGAATACGCTGAAACAATCGAAACCTTGGTGTTTGTGACCACAACGTCCGTGTGTACAGTGATAATGAAGTTCTCTTGAAGAGCCATTGGGTATCAACGAGATTTTGGAGGTCGATATAAATCACAGATGTGCGTGTGTGTAGGAAATCTGAGTTGACAGAGACTTGCACACGCCACAAACATACCTTGTGCAAGGAGTGTTGAGTGACGTCTATCAAGCGTTTTCGGAAGGGTAGTGTAAAGGACAAGTATAGAGCGTCTGACAAGTCTGAAAACACCGTGATTGACGAAGCCACGTGTGGACGCTGATATATGCACTCCATAGCCGGATGGACGGACGGTTGCAGCACTTCCGCCGACCGCCAAGATCCTTGAGCTTGGGCCCTACTGCTAGGTTTTGAGTTATCTTCCATCATCGCTCGAGCTTCATGGCTTATTATCTTCGCACTCGTGTCGTCCTTCAGAGCGACAAGGCGATGCTTAGTCGTCTCCGGTCCCCGCTTCTACGTCGTCGACATCTAGTACGCTGCCGCTCCCCGCGCTGCCGAGCCGCCGCGTCCGCCGCCCACTGCTCAGCCTAGCGCCCCGACACCTGCAAGGTTGAAGGGTCAGCGGTCAGCCTTCTCGGAAAACACCACGGTCACCGGGGCTTTTCCGATCAGCAACTAAGTATACTTATTGTAGAACCGTAAAGATGTATGCAATGTGTTGCGCCTTGCCCTCAATGTTGTATCATTGCATTTCATGAATACTAGGTTCACCGAGTGAAGTGCAAGTTGCCGCCGTGCCCATCGCGCTTCAGTCTCGTCATATAAGGGACGCGCGCGAGAGGTACTTGGTAGACTCGCGAGCTTGTACGCGCTGCGCGCGATCGATCGATCACCTGTCGCCCGCCACGAACGAGTGGCATTCGCGTCACTGCCCGAATAAGTGTCGCTCAGCTTGCGCGCAACCGTGGTGTCCGCCGAGGAGGCTGACCCTCAACTTTGTGGCGGGAGGCTTGCTAGGGCGGGAGGCTGGACAGTGGGGGGCTGACACAGCGGCTCAAGTCTGGCTGGGGCTAGTATAAAAGAGAGAGCGCAAAAAGACGAAGGTCAGTCAGTTCAGCAAAGTACACAACAGACGTCCAGCTTCACCAGCCTCACTCACCTCTACCCGCTTTCCACCATGCACTTCACCAGCTCCTTCCTCACCCTCGCCGTGACCACCGTCGTCGCCCTCACCTTTGGCGTGGCCGCCAGTCCTGCTCCTGTACTTCGTCTCTCTTCATACTGCGACTTTCCCACCATCTGACCCCGCATGTGCTGATCTAGGCCGTCGACATCGTGTCTGGCGACGAGTTCATGAACTGGCTCTCCACCACCGACGCCAATATCACCTACATCGGCGAGCCCATCGACGTCAACTCCTTTTCGATGAAGTCGAGCCTCACCAAACGCGCCGGGAACGTGATGGTAACCTACTGCGACCGTCGGGTGTACAATGTGTGCGGAGGCCATTGCACGGTGTACAATGGAGGGCCGACGTGCCTGAATGCTCCGAAAACCAGCTGCCTGGCCGCGACGGCAAACGTCGGTTTCTGCGGTCACAAAGGGTGCAGCGGGATTTGCAATCAGTACAGCACCTGCGGGACCAGGATGGACAATGGCTTTTGCTACACTCCGGGTACGGCGTCAATTCTCGTGCCTTCGACCTAAACGAGCAACAGGAAGCTGGTAAGTGTTCGGGAAAGGGGAGCCACACTCAGTATGCTGACCTTCTTCGCAAAGGATACACTAAAGCGATCGAAGTCATTTTCGTACTTTTGAGTCTCACAAAGTTCGTGTGTATGATCGTCGTCAATGTGTATAAACGAAATCTGGGCGGTGAAATCAGCGATGTTCACATGTACAGCGAATAAGTATGAGCCAGCAGCAACTCACATATGATGCAGACTATACTTATGCATAGAGCGAACTGTAGGGCGTCAAGCGTTTTCGACGGAGTGTCGTGAAGGACGAGTAGCTGCTGGCAGTGAGCGTTCAACAGGTTCAAGCCCGATTGGAAGACTCAGCCTACTGTGAGCCTGTCGCTGATGTCGATGGGGCCACGTGGCGGGGCGCCTACGTATTTCGTAGCGGACCGTTGCAGGCTTGCAGCGCGTTCGCCGACTCAGTGTCTTGCCAACCCCTGCCGCTAGCTGGCTCTGAGTCGCCTTCATCACACTGGCTTCATGGCATACTACCCGCACACCCGTGTCATTCTTCGGAGCGACAGAGCGATAGTTGTGTCCGGTCCCCACTTCTACGTCGTCGACGTCCAGTACGCTGCTGCACCTCCGCGCCCCGACCGGTACTGAGTCCGTTTGTGCTAGCACAGGCACGCCGGTCCTCTCCACCTTCTCTCTCCCGGATGCCGCGCGCGAAGAAGTAATCAAGTCCGGACCGGTAAGATGCATTGCGGTCGATGAGGCGTTCGTGCATGTCGCGACGACGGGCGAGGATAAGAAGTTGAAAGTGTGGAAAATTGCGGAGACCCTCGAGCTCCTCAGTGAGCGGTGCGTGTCTTTTCCATTATCCCCAACTCCGATCCTGACGAAGGTGTATTGTGGACAGGGAGCTACCCAAAAAGCCCACCGAGGTGTGCTTCACTCGTGATGGAAGCACGATTGTCGTGAGCGACAAGTTTGGGGATGTCTTCAGGTCCGTACTCCTTTCCTCTCCCGAGCTCTGCCATGTCCCTCCGTCCCACATCTCTCCCGCTCATTCGTTCCTCGCATACAGCTACCCATTACACCCCCCTCCCCCCTCGGAGTCTTCCGCAGGCCCGTCCGGCTCCACACCAGGCGCACCAAAACGCGGGTCCCTAACCGCACACGAAAACCCCTCCGGAGGCACGCTCGTGCTCGGGCACGCATCCCTGCTGACAACGTTCACACTCTCATCCGACGAGCGGTACATCCTCACCGCGGACCGCGACGAGCACATCCGCGTGAGCTGGTTCCCCCAGGGATACTGCGTCGAGCGGTACTGCCTCGGGCACGAAAAGTTCGTCAACGCGCTCCATATCCCGACCTTTGCGCCCGGGACGCTCGTATCGGGTGGGGGAGACTCGATGTTGAAGGTGTGGGATTGGATGTCTGGGGCGCTCCTTACGGATGTGCCTGTCCTCGAGACCGCGGAGCCGTACGTGAAGGTGAAGGCTCCCAAGCGGAGAAGAGGCTGGTCAGATGGAGACGATGAGGGTGGTGGTGGGGAGGGAGAGGAGGCGCAGGTGCAGAAAAGGGGCAGGAGAGGACGGAGAGCGAGGAAGGGCAAAGAGAAGGAGAAGGAAGGGACCGCGGAGGCAGATGTGGAGAAGGGGTCGGCGGAACCCCAGGGTAGCGAAGAGCAGGGAGAGGAGCAACTGGTCGGGGAAGCGGAAGCCGTGACAAACGGCACCCCTGCACCGACACCGGCGAACGAAGAGGTCTTCGTGTTCGTGGTGGACAAAATCCAATCTGTCGACCTCGGCGAGCAGGGGCGGCACATCGTGTTCAGCGTCGTTGGGTAAGCTGCAGCTCTTCCTACTTCTTGGACACGAACATCGACCACTCCATCCTAGCGCAACAGCGCTGTTCCACACCGCATTCCCCGAAAACGGCGTCGCGCAGCCAGTCCATGCGATCGACCTCGGCGTGCCCGTCGTCGGCTTCACAATCGGTGATACGGAAGACATCTGGGCACTACTGGATGCCGGGTGGACCAGTGCGGCGACGTTTTCGAGGCGGTTCGTTCGCCTGTTCTCGTGGAACGGCAGTACAGTACGTACTCCACAACTCTCTTACTCGCGACTACCACTCATCTCACTCCGCGGATATCCCCAGTGGTCCGATTCGCCCAAACCAGACCACCCGCTCCTCTCCGCGCTCAACTCGACCTGTCTCGTCTCCGGTGCGTTCTCCCCTCTCTTCCCCATACCTCCTCAACTCACCACACTCTCCCTCCCTCCCCCTCCTCAACAGCCACCCCCGCCTCCCTCAAATCCCTCGACCTCTACGCCGCCCTCTCCGCCCTCCCGAAGAACGTCGACCCGGAGCACGACGCCGTCGTGCGCGACACGCTCGCGGAGGCGGTCGCGGCGGCGGACGCGGACGAGGCGGGGCTGACGCAGCGCGAGTTGGGGCGGTTGAGGAAGAAGAAGGCGTTGTTGGCTAAGCTCCAAGAGAGGGAGAATGGTGGGAAAGAGAAGGAGGGGAAGGAGACAGAGGAGAAGGAAGGGGTGAAGCGCGCGGGGAGCGAGGTGGAGGGGGTTGAGGGGCAGCCGGAGGTGAAGAGGACGAGGTCGGAGGCTGGTGCGGACGCGGCTGCAGACGTTGAGATGCTCGAGGGGTGAGATGGGCCGGCGGTGGATGCTGTGGCTGTGGTGTGTGTACCGAGTAAGTACTAACCTGTTGTACGATCCCACCTCGAGTGTGGGCCGAAACACACAAAAGGCGCCGCCGCTCGCGCGCGCGCAGTCCCTTCGCATGTTTTATGGCTATATGCGAGCAAACACGCGCCTACAAATACATCAGTGCTGACCGCACCTGATTCTTTCTTTCTTCCTTCCTCGCCGCCTCGAGTCCGTCCCCTCCGCACCTCAAGCTCAACTGAGCCCCCACACATCACTCCTCCGGGACACCCCCCGCCACACCCGGGCTCCCCGCCCCCCGCCACGCAGCGAGGATAAGGTCAACCACGTCCTGCACGCCCTTGTCGTTGCGGACGCTCGTGAAGATGGTGGGGCCGTCGCCGCGCATGAGCTTCGCGTCGCGGTCCATGACCTCGAGCGAGGCGCCGACGTACGGGGCGAGGTCGGTCTGTGTGTTGTGGATGGTGGGGTGGGGTTAACTGAGGAGTGGAGAGGGGAAGAGAAGGAGGGGGAGGGGGAGAGACGGACCTTGTTGATGACTAGCAGGTCGGACTGGGAGATGCCCGGGCCGCCTTTACGCGGGATCTTGTCTCCTCCCTGCATACATAATACCTCACGCATGAGCCCCGCCGCACACCACCCACCGCACTTATCTTCTCCGCACCGCACTCACCGACACATCAATCACATAAATAATATAATCCGCCAACTCCCGCGAATAGTTCGCAGCTAAATTATCCCCCCCGCTCTCCACGAAGAGCAGCTGGCACGCGAACTTCGCCTGCAGGCTCTCGAGCGCGCCCGCGTTCGCGGAGATGTCCTCGCGGATCGCGGCGTGCGGGCAGCCGCCGGTTTCGATCGCGAGGATGCGCGAGGGGGGCAGGGCTTTGTGCTTGATGAGGAACTCTTGGTCTTCGCGGGTGAAGATGTCGTTTGTGACCGTCGCTGTGGGGGTGAAGCGGGGGTGTAGGAGCGGGCGGGAGCGAGGCGAAGGAAGAGTAGAGGGTCAGGACGACAAGCTCACTCGGACCGCGCGGCGGACGCACCGATGTTGTACTCCTTGCGGAGCTTCCGGCAGAGCGCGAGCGTGAGCGCAGTCTTGCCGGAACCTACGGGCCTGCACGTGCCGTCCGTCAAGAAGCCGCATCTACGCAGTTCGGGGAGGACACACGCACCCGCCAATCCCGACCGTGAAGCCCCGCTCCTCGAAGTTCCGCGCGCTGTAGTCGGGCAAGTCGCGCTCCGCGTACTTTCCTACAAAACATCCGAGACGCGTAAGCGGGCGCACGTGAGGCGGGTAGGATACACCCAGGATGAAATCAGAGCCATATATGCGCACCGGGGTTGTCGAGGTGCTCGTGGGTGTGCCCGTGCTCGTTGAGGCCGCCGTCGTGGGAGTGGGAATGCCCGCCGTCTCCGTGCGAGTGCGAATGGGAGTGCGAGGGCGCGGGAGCGGAGGCCCCGGAGAGGCTGTTGATGAACTGGACGGTGTCTGCGGCCATCGCGGATCGCGGGGAGCTTCAAGGTTCCGAGTCGGCGTGTGCGAGGTGAGGAGGGCGCGTGCGTGCGTGCGACGGGTTACGGTGCGGTGCGGTTCCGTTGACGAGTACTCCGAGGAGTAACTAGCTGGGCAGAGTACGTACGCAGCTGAAGCGCGTTCCAACCGTGACTGTGCGGCGACGCTGAGCCCAGCTGCCGCAGCGGTGGTTCGCCATCGATGACGGTGGCGCGGGGAGGCGCCCGTGGCTATCCGGGCCGAGGGCGCCGGGAGGAGGAACGGGCAGACACTGGTGCGATAACGCAGCGACGCGGATTGGCCGACTGCGCGAGGGCGAGCAGTCCGGGGAAGAACCCATCTAGATCGGCCGTCCCGTCGGCAACGTACACTATCGTACATAAGTCTAGCAGCGTCGCGGTTGTGATCTGGGTCGCCGTGCGCGCGCCGCGGGGACACCGCGCGGGTACCCTTGGTATCTTTAGAAGACGTCTTGAATGCAAGGCTGGGCCACCGTATTAGCACGCTGTAGATGGTTGTGGGCGAGCGTGAACGGGAGTTGACACAGGGCTGGATATCCGGAACGGTGATCGTGAACTGGCAGTGTACGATCGAGCAGGGCGTTCCTGGCATGCCGCTTTGCGAGATAAACAGCCACGGAGAACCGTCGCAGTTGCGAAGCGTCTACACACCCATTCCTGCTGGATGTCTGCGGGACGTCCGCGAGGGACGTTCGCGGAACGTCCCGAGCAAGGTCCGTGGACGTCCACGAGGGACGTCCGCGGGACGTCGCTGGAACAGAAAATGTCCGGGGACGTCCCCGTAGACGCCTTGGCTACGAAGCTAATATGAGCCCAACAAAAAAACCTTGCTGTTCAGCGCAAAAGTTGGGTCTTTGCGGGAGTTCTTATGGTTTTTTCACTCAAAACGCTCGTATTTGAGCAAGGGACAGCGAACGGCGTTGCCGATCTCGCTCCAGGAGCTGAAAGGACGGACGTGATTGAATCAAGCGCCCAATAAAGATGTCACGTGCGGCTCTCTTTGGGACGTCTGAGGGACGTCCGCCATTGGACGTTCCGGGGACGTCCGCGACGGACGTCCCACGGACATTTTCTGACAACGGACGTTCCCGGACATTTTGCAGGAATGGGTGTGTAACCACTGCATGGCTGAAACATATCCATGATACGCCTGAGACTGGAGCTGTTGACGTCGTTCGTGGTTGTTACTGAAGCAAGCAGTGACTTCAACATGGCTGGAGGTGGCGGAGCACGCAATAAGTCCTCGGCGAATAGATAGGCGCCGACCAGAGGGTACTCGTCCTCGAGGAACCAATAGAAACGGAGGGATTCGCAAGGAAACGAGCGGGGACCCTCGCAGTCGCGTCTCTCCCGCTGCCGCCACACGCCTGCCACTCGTCCGTCCGGTTCTTGTCCCGTTCTTCTGCCTCTCTTACTCCAGCTGCCTCGAGCCCTCGAGCCGCCTTTGCTGTACCCCCACCGTCCCTTTTTAACCCCCCTCCTCCTCGCCCGCTTTTACCGCGTCTTTTCGCACCCGACTCCCGCCACACTCGCCTTCACCCCCAGCCCTCTGCAACATGCGCCACCACGCCCGCCTCCTTGCCCGCGACGACGCCGATGCCCCCAACTGCGGCTCGGGCGGCGGCGACACGTCCGACACGGGCCTCCGGATCGCCTCGATCTTCATCATCCTCGTCTGCTCCATGTTCGGCGCGCTCTTCCCCGTCCTCGCGCGCCGCACGCGCTACCTCAGCAAGCGCATCCCCCAGCCTGTCTTCGATACTGCCAAGTACTTTGGTAGCGGTGTGATCGTGAGTGATTTTTGCTTGGTTGATGGTTGGGTTTTTGCGATGGCTTCTGGCGTGCGGACGGTGTGGTTTGTGGGTTTTGGCTCACTGACCACGCCATCTTACGCAATGGCGCTGTGCGCTGGACGATCGCATAACTTCTACGCCGAGTCGGTGGTCTATAATTGTGTTTCTACCGCCGACTCGAGTGCTAGTAGATGCGTTGGGACCATCCTCCTCTACGCTCTTTTTTCTCACCCAGCTATCCGTCGCCCCTCCGCTGCTGCGCTCAAACGAGATGGTGCAGTGGTCAAATTTTGGAGGTTTGTCCATAACGGGACGGAACGCCTCCGATGTGTCTGGAACAGCCCGCGCTCTCCCAGCTCGCATCTGGAACGGTCGGCGTCCTCCCAGCTCGCACATGAGCCTCGGAGATGTGCCCGAACCGGGCGGATCTTCGTCCTGCGTGCGATTGGTTTGCAGGCGCCTACGTTCTCACCCCTCTGCCTCACCTCCCCTTATTCGTCGTGTACTCTTTTCATCTCGGCCCCGAATTCCGATGCGCTCCGAGCTCGAGCTTGACTGACATATCATGTCCGTAGATCGCAACGTCGCTAATTCACTTGCTCGAACCCGCCGTCGACGAGCTGAGCTCGCCATGTCTGGACCCTGCTTGGCAGGACTACGTACGTCCCGCTCTCCTCTTCCTCTCACCATTCGTACTCCCCGCTCACACCCTACCGATCTTTTCACCAGCCATACGCCTTCGGGATCTGCCTGCTCAGCATCTACCTCATCTTCATCGTCGAGCTCGTCGCCTTCCGCTGGGGCACCGCGCGCCTCGAGCGCCTCGGGCTCGCGCACGATGCGCACGGGCACGGACTCGCCTCGCATGCCGCGCACGGCCCAGAAACCGACAAGGCCACACAAGCGCACTTCCCCGCGCCGCCAGACGCCGCCCCCTTGCACCGGGAGAAGAGCGCGGACGTTGAGAGCGCGCAGTCGCAATCGCACGACCACGGGAACGGGACCGAGCAGCAGCCGCGCTTCCCGCACGCGCACTCGGACGTCGAGGCGCGCGGGGGCCACCACCACCACCACCACCCGCACGCGGTGGGGGACTCGCCCGTCGCGCAGATCATCGGCATCGCGATCCTCGAGTTTGGCGCGATCCTGCACAGCTTGCTCATCGGCCTCACACTTGCGGTCAACGATGAGTTTAGGGTGCTCTTTGTTGTGCTTGTGTTTCACCGTACGTCCCCCTTCCGTCTTCGTTCGTTGTGGAGGACCCAGAAGTGACCTTGCCCTCGGGAATACACAGAGACGTTCGAGGGCCTCGGGGTCGGCTCGCGGCTCGCGTTCATCCGGCTGCCGCCCAAGTACAACTACGTCCCCATCGTCGGGGCGATCCTCTTCGGGGTGACGACGCCCATCGGGATCGCGGCGGGCCTCGGCGTGCGCGAGACGTACAACCCGGACAGCACGACGGCGACGATCGTCAGCGGGGTGCTGGACGCGTTTAGTAGCGGGATTTTGTTGTATACGGGGGTTGTTGAGGTGCGTTCTTTTCTTCTTTCTTCGCCGCCGTGGTGTGTGCGAATTGTGGATAGCATGCTGACGAGGGGGGTGTTGGGACAGCTGATGGCGCACGAGTTCTTGTTCAACGCGGACATGCTCAGGGCGTCGAATGGGAAACTTGCGTACGCGCTCGGGTGCATGGTCCTCGGGGCCGGGCTCATGGCGCTCCTTGGGCGGTGGGCATGATCGCCTCTTCCCTCCCGCGGCCCGCGGCTCCGCTCTCGCTTGGGTCTGGGGCTCGGGGCTCGCGACCGAGTGCGACCATAGCGAGTCGCCCGCGGCCCCGGAGTCTCCAGTCTCCACTCCACTTTCGCTTGCGTTTCGGGGATCCCGCCAGCCCTTCCTTGACATTCGGCCCCGCGCGCACGCGACTCGTTCCCTGCCACATCACTACTTATCATTATTACTGACGCTTGCCTTCGGCCGTATACCGCTCCCGCTACCGCTAGTACCGCGCTTTCGTGGACTATTGTGATGTTGTTGTCTGTCTGTCTGTCTGTTTGTCTGCTTTTACTTACTCACCTACCTACCTGCTCAGCGCTCACCACTTGCATACATACGCACATTCGCACGCATATACGCACTCACGCATACGCATCCGTCACGCACCCGCTGCACCGCCCGAGTTTAGAGTATGTAGTAGAAAAGAGCTGTATAAGCCTGAGGACGTGTACGATACGGTTTTAATACATCTGGACGTTTGCTTGTTAGTGTCGACGTGATGCGATCAGTTCCAGGCGCATCATCCGAGTCCCGACTCGTTGGGGGGCAGTACTTACTAGTGTGCGCACGAGAGTTGTTGGGACGTGCAGATGTTCGGGTGATGCGTACTCGTACGTGCGTAAGGCGATCTACGGGCGCTAAGCTCTCAAGCTGTAAGGAGACACGAGCTCGAGGCGATATACGAAGTGATATGCAAGCGAGGGCTGAACGTTGTGGAATTTGAGGGGACTGCTCGCCGGGAGAAGAGAGTCCGGTATCCACGTTGCGCGGCCGCGAGGCTCGCCAATAGTACGCGTAAGTACGCGTAAGTACGCGGATAATAACCGCTCATAAAGACACTATATATGGCTGCGCGCGGCGGGGTGGCAATAGTTACGTAAGCAGCTCTGCGCCCCAGTCGGGACGCTGAGAGAGGGCCTCCCGTGCACCACCGCCGCCGCTCCGCTGCGCACGCTGTGTTTCCCTCCGTACCGTCTCTTTCCTCTTTCTTCTTTTCCCGCCGCCCGCTCGTCCGACCTGACGCCATCGTCAACTTGCTCCCCGGAGTTGGTGAATACGACCTCGACGCAAGGCAGGAGATCAAGATCGAACGGGGCGCACGTAACCGAACTTGCTAGACGACCACCGACCCGGGTCGACTACTATCTCCCAGTGTACTACGACTGGTCACTCTCCCGACGACGAGCATCCACGCCGCCCCCTCACACCCAACACCCGACACTCAACACCCGACACCCGACACCCGCAGGACGGCGCCTCCCCCCCTCCTCATACCACACACACGGAACGGAACGGCGAGATCGAGCAGACGATGAGCGACGAGGGCCTCCCGCGCGCCTCCCGCGAGCAACTGCAGCAGAACGGCGGGGGCGCATCCGACACCGGGCACGGACACGGGCACGGACATGCACACGGGCAAGGTCAGGGCTACGCCCTGCGCGACCCCGGCTCCTCTTCCTCCCGCCACGGCCACGGCCACGCACATGGCTCCGCCCCGACCCCAAGCCCGTACTCGGCGAGCCCGCTCACCCCTGGAAGTGGGACGGGGATGGGGACGACGACAGCGGGGCGGGCCCCGTATACGAACCAGCACTACGTCCCCTCAAGCGAGTCTGTGGACTCGGCGACGTCTACCCCTCACGCGCACGCGCCGCCGCACCTTCCGCATCACGCGCATTCGCACAGCGGGGTGTTCGCACACGGCCAGGAAGGAGGGGGAGGAGGGGAGGGGCAGGCGCCGCCGACGCCGACGAAGGCGCGCACGGCGAGCCCGCATCGACGCGCGAGCGCGGAGCCGGGGCCGGGGGCGCGGTATCGCGATGGGCTAGCTGGGGGAGCGGGCGGGGGAACGGGAGTAGGGGCAGGGGCAGGGGGAGCGAGCGCGAGTGACCTGGGGCACGGGCCGCCCCCGGCGCCGACCCCTGGGATCCCGCGGCTCAGCGTGGACTCGGACTCGGGGGCGCCGTCGAGCGCGGGGCGGAGCACGGGGGAGGACCACCATATGGACGGGCCCGGACAGGGCCCGGCGAGCGCGGTGGACGTCGCGACGCTCGTTGAGCCGAGCTTTGACGAGAACATCTTGAGGATGCTGTGCGATACCGGGGTGAGTGGCCGCCTTCCTTCTTTTCTCCTGTGGCTGGTCGCCCCGGCGCGCTGGGGAGGGCGCGCGAGGAAGGCTTTGGGATCTGCGCGGGTCGCTGACAGATTGTCCTGCTGGCGTGGCCGCCCATCTGTCTGGATGCGCATCTCGACGTGCGTCATTCTTCGGGGGTGACAGTGCGGTGTTCCCCTCCTCCTCGATCGGATCAAGCAGAGCACGACTTCGTGCAAGGTGCGTCACTGTTCCGTTGCCCACCTTCCCCGCGGGCGCTGTGTCTTACGGGATGGGTGGTGTCTGCACGCAGGAGGCTGCGGCGTTCCTGAAGAAACGTGCGGTACTGGAGGACGAGTACGGGAAGTCGCTATTCAAACTTGCGCGGACGTCCTCGGCGGACTACGCCGCAGCGGAAGGGAAAGCAGGGTAAGTGACTCCTCTGGATTCGTCCCCCATACCCCCAAACCTATCGATGCGAACGGACCTCCGGTATGGCATGGACAGATCGTACGTGGGCGCGTGGCAAGCGGCGATGCAGACGCACGAGGGGATGGCGGAGAGCAGAATCACGTTCGCGCGGCGGCTGAACGAGATGAGCGAGGAGCTGAACAACCTCGTGAAGGAGGTCGAGAAGAACAGGAAAACGGTGCGTGTGCCCGCTCATACATCCCCATCCCTCAACTCAACTCATCTCGATTCCTCGCGGATCACCCGGACCTGCACCCGCGAAAAAATAGACGAAGGAGCTAGCGACACGATACGAGCGCTCGCTGCAGGACTCGGAGACGGCGATGGACAAGGCGAAGATGCGCGTCGACATGGGCGCGGAGGAGCTCGAGCGGCTGCTGCTGCAGAAGGAGGGCGAGAACCTCAAGGAGAGCGCGGTGCGCTCGCCCGTGAACGGCAAGCGCGTCATCGGCAAGGCGGTCGCGAAGGGCGGCATGCTCTTGAAGGGCAAGAACCCTGGAAACGTACGTACTCCGTCTTTCGTCGTCCATTCTGCGCTCTGCGTTTTGTGTTCTGCGCGGTGGGCCGATGTGCGGCGCGGGCGTGGACGGTGGTGCTGAGACGGCTGCGCTCCGCAGATGCAACGGCAAGAGGACGACATCCGGGCGCGCATCTCGACCGCGTCGGACCAGTACCGCAAGGTGCTGCACGAGACGACCGCGATCCGGCAAGAGTACTTCAACTTCCAGCTGCCGCGGATCTTACGAGTGCGTACTACTACTGTTGGTGCGGCTGCGCGTTTGTGGAGCGCGCCGGGTTAGGATGGTGGTCTGACATTTGGTGTCGCGCTGGACAGTCGCTGAAGGAATGTGTGGACGAGATCGATCTGGGCACGCAGTACCACCTTTCGCGCTACGCTTTCCTGTGTGAGAGCATAGTACATCAAGAGGCGATCATTCTGCAGCCGAGGGATGACACAGGTGAACGCCCTTCCTCTCCCGTTTCGCCCTTCCCGGCCGACTAACTTTCGGCCGTCGCAGTCCTCGGTTTGAAGGCGACGATGGAGTCCATCGACAACCGCTCGGATTTCAAGACTTGGATGAACGCGTATGTGTACGCGCACGGCGGCCAGAAGAACGGTCCCCGACGGACCGGGCCTGCCGACGAGGGTTTCGTGAGTCTTCCCTTTGAGCGTCTCCCGCGTGCGGCGTCTGGGAGAGGAACCCGACTGACTGATTGACTGGGCGGCATCGCAGCTCCCGCCCATCGCCGCGCTGCACCAGCCCCCGGGGGCATCGCCCAGCATCGGGCACGCGCCGCTCGAGAAGAGCGGGCGGCCGACGTTCGGGCTCGACCTCGCGGACCAGATGACGCGCGACGACGTGGACGTGCCGCCGATCATGGAGAAGTGCTGCAAGGCGATCGAGAAGTATGGGCTTGACCAGCAGGGCCTGTACCGCATCGCGGGCACGCATAGTAAGGTCATGAAGCTGAAGGAGCGGCTCGACCGAGGTACGTCACCCTTACCCTTGCCAGGGCGCGCGCGCGCGCGCGAGGCCCGCGGCGGGCGCTAGCGCGTTCAGAGGCCTCGCCGAGCGAAAGATCCGGGGCGGCTTGCGGGGCCCCGCGATCCCCGCACGCCCATTCAGCGCGCCGCGTCCGGTGACGACGCTAATTCAACGCCGCAGACCTCGACTCGGTGAATCTCGACGCAGAGGAGTGGTCCTCGGACATCAGCAACGTCACGAGCGTGCTCAAGCAGTGGCTCCGCGAGCTCCCGGACCCGCTGTTCACGTCGGCCCACCACCACGACTTCATGGAGGCTGCGAGTGCGTGCCTGTTTCCCTTCTCTCCGGCGGCGCCCTCGAGCGCGAGCGTGGTACGATATTGATCGGTTTGCCCACGCCCAGGAAACGAGAACGAGCGGGCGCGGCACATCCGACTGCACGAGCGTGTCAACGCGCTGCCGGATCCGAACTACTCGACGCTCAAGTACCTCATGGGCCATCTACACAAGTGCGTCACGCCCCTGCTCACCCCCACGCCCCGTTTCCCGCGCTCTCGTATCGATTTCCCCGCCGCTGACTCACGCGCTTCTACCCGCTCTCCCTCCATTCCGTCCGGCGCGTCCGCCCGCCGCTCCTCGCGGGATACGGATACGCGATCGCTGACGTGCGCGCGCACGCCGTGCCTGGAACCCGCGCTGGCGCAATAGAGTGGCGCAGCACGAGGCGCAGAACTCAATGTCGGTGCAGAACCTCGCGATCGTCTTCGGCCCGACGCTGTTCAACAGCGCGCTGTCCGGCATGGCGGACACCTCGCTCCAGAACCGGGTGCGTACCACTTTATGATCGATTGGATGCCCGATGCATAGCTGGCGGCGGCTGTAGTTCGTTCTTTTTCTGTTGCACGACTGACGTCGGTATCTCCGTCATACAGGCCGTCGAGACCATCTTGGAGCACTACACCGACATCTTCGTCGAAGAGGGCGACGATTCCTAGGCCTAGGCCTCAAGACTTCCCTTCCTGCCCCACGCCCGTTTCGCCCGACCTCCTCGTTCTCGTTCCCGCTCAAACTAGCGTGCCGTCGCATTCCCTGCGGGTTCCGCTCCCCAACTTCTCCTTCCTTGCTCCCAGTTCCTGATCTCCGTGTCTTTATGCATCGGTTATACGTGTATACCCGCATATGTGTATCCCCTATACTCTACAGACTATTCCCCCCACCCGTCTCGTTGTTCTCATCTTTTTATCTCTCTTTCTTTCACATTCGCATTTGATTCCTCCTCTCCAACCTTTCCCTCTTACTTTATATTGTGAACGACGCTCGAATTGCGGACTCGGAGCGGGCTCCGCGCTTGCTCAAGAAGGGCCTGTATCTGGAACAAGTAGTAGTGTGTACCTCGCAATCATTTCGCAAATCGCAATCCTATCTTATTTGGCTCCCCTCTCCCCCATCCCCTCTGTCGTTGCTCCTCGCCGTGAGACCCTCTCAGCCCACCACCTGGTCTGCCAGGTTTACCAAGGCGGGAAAAGGCAGCGGGTGACGCGGACGGTGCGCACACGGAACTCCGGAGCTTGCAATAATGGCGCTAAATTTACGCGCGTGCGTGGGTACGCACGGGCCCGGGGCGGGGAGGAGGGCGAAACTGAGTAAACTGAGTGAACTGAGTAATAGTGCTTGCGGTGCGGCATGCGGGAACCGTGTGCCATATATACATGCATATGCATGCGTACATAATGAACCTGCTCGGGTCCGTGGAGGGTGACGTGCATGATGCGCATTGCGTACGTAGGCCCTAGGGAGGTGGTGCAGACGGATTTGGGCGGCATGCGGGATTATACTGTACAGTTGCGATTTGGGGTGCGTCGTGAGCGTCGTGAGAGGGGGATGGGTCATGAGTGTCGTGAGCGGGACAGCGAGGTGTGGTACGTGCGGATTTCGGGAGCTGGTAGAGAGATGAGACGGGGACGTTTTCCGTTTGACTGGCGAGACGAGAGGAAGCGCAGGGCTAGCTCCTGCTTAGCTGGGCTGAGCTGGGCTGGTAGAATAGCTTGATGCCCCGAAACTCTCGAAGGCTGGGCCAGCAAGGGGCAGCAGGGCACGTACGACGCATTGTTGGACATTACCCGCCCCTTCCGTTTCTGACTCCTTGCTCCATCTCAAGTTGAGATGGCCTGCGATGGGATCGGGGTCGTTCATCCTCTGCACGGTGGGTGACTGGAGGCTCGGCTGCGTCTGGACGCGGGAGTGGGTGTGGGCGACGCAGGTGGGTCCGATCCGAAGGATCGACGGGAGGGCGGGGACCGACAGGCAGCGACGACGACGCGCGCATGCAAATAAAAAAACGCAAACGCGTCAGCCCCCTTCCCCACCCCCACCCCAAACACCAAAAAACTAATACCTCGTCCAAACCGCCATCGCCCCCCCACCCGCGGGCACCCACACCTCCCCCGCGCCCCTCCTCCACTCCGTGCGCGAGGGAAAGACGACGGCGCGCAGGCCCGGGCACGCGCGCGCCCACGTCGTGCACAGCGCGCTCTCCTCGAGCGCGTTCCCGCGCGCGACGCCGTCGACGGGCGTCGGGGAGAGGTCGAGCTGGGAGAGGAGCGGGAAGGCGCCGAGCACTTGCGAGAGGCCGGCGAGGAGGGACTGCAGGGAGGAGGGGGGCTGGGGGTCAGTTGGGTGTGCGTATGCGTATGCGTGAACATAGAACGTAGTGGTAGGAGCCGAATAGAAGGCGCCGCGAGGAAGGAAGAAGGAGGAAGGAGGAAGGGAGACTTACAATTCCCGAAAGCGCATGGTGCAGCGTATGCCTCAACGCAAGCCGCACCCTGAGCACCTCCACGTCCCTCAAGTGCCGCGACAAATCGCGCAGCAGGATCGGGGTGACGCTCATCCCGCTCAAGTCCAGCCACCGCACCGGCGCGCGCGCGCACGCGATGCGCGCCAGGTCGCGCTCCGTGACGAACTCGTGGCCCACCAGCGCGAGCGCCGACACGGGTCGCCCGGGGAGCACCCCCGCGGCGGCGAGCGCGGGCCCGCGGAAGGCGCGCAGGGCGGGGAGGGCGTGCGGGGGGAGGGTGAGCGGCTCGTAGCAGTCGTGCAGGCGCAGGTCCTCGATGGCGGGCGTGCGCAGGAGGAAAGAGGCGATGGGCTCCCCGGCGTGCGCCCCTGCCCCGGGGGGAAGTAGCTTTGGGGACATGGACCCGCGTCCGAGGCCGCTGAGCGCGAAGACGCGGAGGGAGGGGAAGGCGCACCCGCCTAGGGCTGCGCGCGCGTCGAGCGGGGCGCCTGCGAGCCCCAGGCCGAGCTCGAGCTGCTCGAGGACGAGGAGGGTGCGGAGCGCACGGTTCAGCGTGGCGAGCGCGGGGAGGACGGCGGGGAGGTAGGCGTCGCGGGGCCCGGGGTCGGTCTGCCAGCGCACGGAGAGGCGGCGGACGGCGTCGGCGAGGTGCGGGCGCGCGAGGAGGGTCGCGGCGCAGGCGAGGGTGCGGCGCGGGTGCGGCGCGGTGCGGGGGAGGGGCTCGGCGATGGCGATGGAGGCGTAGAGGACGCGCTCGGCGACGAGGTGGAAGCGGTGGGAGGCGCGGAGGACGGCGGCGAGGGAGGCGGGGGAGAGGTGCTCAAAGATGGCGCAGAGGGTCTCGTTTGGGAGCTGGAGCTGCGCGCGGTTGGGAGAGGTGCGGGTTGCCATGTTGGTGCGAGTTGCTGTGTTCTGTTCGGGGCGGGTGCGCGAGCGCTGTGGGCGTGTGGGGGCGGGGAGGGCGTCGCGGGACGAGTTGGGGCTGCGGGAGAAGGGATCGCGGGGGGAGTGCTTAGATGAGCGGGCTGGGGAGGGGCTCGGTGCAGGGAGTGGGAAGAGCAGGAAGGGCCGGGAAGAGTAGCGGCAGGGGCGAGGAAGACCGAGTCTAATACAGCGAGAGAGGACGCGCCCCCGGGGCTGATGGGAAACGGCGGGTGTGCGTGCTTTGGATGAGATTGGGAGCGATGAGCCCGAGCTGGAGAGATGGGAGAGGCGGTGGGCGGGGGGGGGAGAGGCGGCGATGGAAGGCGAAGAGACGAGTTGCGACGGAGAAATGCCGGGTGCGGGGACCTGGCCGTTCCCAAGGCAGGCTAGACGTATTTAACGGAGCGAGGCGATATGTCGCGCTCGAGGGAATCGCAGAGAAATCACCGTCGTCGGCCCCGCGCACGCTCGCTGCTTGGGCGACAACGCAGACGGCGACGGCGTGGAAGATCAGACTTTACGCACCGCGCGCTCTTGCAGACACGATCAGAGCAGCCGAACGAACGAGGCAGAGAGCGAGCAAGGACACACGCGCCATGACACACAGCTGAGACTGCGCGGGGCTTCGGTCGACAGTCGGCACAGTCTGGGGTAACGGGCGAAGAGACGGCGTTGAGCGCGAGACAGGCGACGTGCAGGCCAGAAAACAGACGCAGACGCCCGATGCCGGCAGAACGGCCGCGAACGTCACGCTGGGGGCCCTCCGCCCGAGACATCCACAGCTCGAATCACGCACATGGCACACCGTCTGTGGGGAGAGGGCTGGTATAGGGCTGCTGTTGTACACTAATCATAACAATACACCGAGGAATCGCCGTCCATACACAACGCCTCCCCGTCTACGCGCCGAACCCGTACAGCGTGCGCCCGGACCGCTTCAGTGCGTACACCACGTCCAGCGCCGTCACCGTTTTCCGCTTGGCGTGCTCCGTGTACGTGACGCTATCCCGGATCACCTATCGCACACTCTCAGTAAATGAAAATCACGGCACGTCATACAAGGTGCGACTCACGTTCTCGAGGAAGATCTTGAGAACACCACGGGTCTCCTCGTAGATGAGACCAGAGATACGCTTCACACCACCACGGCGGGCGAGACGGCGGATAGCAGGCTTCGTGATACCTAAAAGGAATTCCGCATCAGTTTACGTCCCGCAGGTCAAGACGCCGTTGAACAGCGAAGGACAGCGAAGGGCCGAAGGGGAGGCGGCGCGGCGCGATGCGGCGCAGAAAGGCCGGTACCCGCCGGCACACTCTCGGGAAGCCCTTTGACGGGTTACGACACGCTCGAGCCATGCTACCGAGCAGTTGCGTCGACGCCCCACCGAAGTCGCGCCCAGTGCGGCCAGAAGGCCCCCTTTGGCTCCCCATTCTTCGCCCAGGCGAGAGAGGAAGGTTACTCACCCTGGATGTTATCACGAAGAATCTTGCGGTGACGCTTCGCGCCACCCTTTCCGAGACCCTATCGCAGCGGAGCCCGTCAGCTTTCCGAGTCATTGACCACCGAAGTCCCAGAGAGCCACACACCTTGCCACCCTTTCCACGGCCAGACATATCTTAAGAGTTGTTGAGGGGGGTTGGTTAGAAGTGGAGAACTGCTGAGTTGATCGCAAATGCGAGCGGGTGCCGAGTAAATGCGATGGGCGGGGTGAAGGCAAGAGAGAGCGGGAGTGAGGACGGACAGCGGAGCAACGCCGGGGGCTTATAACAGGCGCGCAGACGCGCCTGTGGCTTACCCTCACGTGCGTGAACCTTAATTTGTTGAACGGCGTCAACACGCCCCACGCGCCCACGTGACGAGTGCGCTCGGCGCGTCGCACCCGTATAAGTACCCCGGCTGGCGCCTGGCTGATCACTCCCACATATCCCGCTCTCGCGCCTACAAGCCACCGCCGCTACTACCTACCACTTTGATCCACCACCACAACAGCAAATTCATTAGCAATGGCCCGCACTAAGCAGACCGCTCGCAAGTCTACCGGTGGCAAGGCGCCCCGCAAGCAACTCGCCGCCAAGTCCCAGGCGCGCAAGACCGCCGCCGTACGTCTTTTGCCTCTTTGCATTCCCCTTACTTCCTCAAACTCCCATTCTCTCTTGTGTACAGGCTGCAACTGGCGGTGTGAAGAAGCCCCACCGCTTCCGGCCGGGTACCGTCGCGCTCCGCGAGATCCGGCGGTACCAGAAGTCGACGGAGCTCCTCATCCGCAAGCTCCCCTTCCAGCGGCTCGTGCGCGAGATCGCGCAGGACTTCAAGGTGTGTCTCCTCCCTGCCCTTCCTTCTCTCCTTCCTCTCCCTTGCCTCGTTGTGTTGTATCGGGAGGCTAACCACCGGGTATAGACGGACCTCCGCTTCCAGTCCTCCGCAGTGATGGCGCTCCAAGAAGCGTCGGAGGCATACCTCGTCTCGCTCTTCGAGGACACGAACCTCGCTGCCATCCACGCCAAGCGCGTCACTATTCAGCCTAAAGACCTCGCGCTCGCTCGTCGGCTGCGCGGCGAGCGGACGTGAGCCGTGAGCTTGGTGAGGTTGGAGGGACGTTGGAGATTGTGTTTCTGTATCGTTGTATTGGGTTGTATTTATATTGTGAATTAGTAATTTCTTTCTCTTGACTCCTATTGCGGTGTGATTGAGTGGGTGAAAGCCATCTGAAGCCATACATAGTCCGCCTCAGTCAGACTGGCCTGGGTAGTGAAAGAGGGTTGTGTGCAATAGTGGACCTATATGGGAGTGGGTATTCGAAGGTAATATACAAACTAATCAGTTAAGCCAAGCAAACGACAAGCCAACCTAGCGCAGAACTCGACCACTCAACCACCCATCAGGCTCAAGCCTTCCCCGCACTCTCATCATCCCACCCCTCCGCCTCGCCCCCATACCGCTTCGGCAGCTCCTTGGCGTCGATCACCTGGCTCAGCTCGGGGCCGATCGTCTTGGGGCCCTGGCCGACGACGGACATCTTCGCGAGCGTCGCGGCGGAGACGAGCGGCTTGAAGAGCCAGTAGATCCAGGTGAGCACCGTGGGGACGTTGATGAAGAACTTGCGGGACTGTGGATGGGGGGTGGTGAGCGTGGCGAGACGGGGAGGGAGATGAGAGAAATAGAGGAGGGAGGATAGGGGAGGAAGAGGGAGAGGGACGTACGAGGAACTCGGGGTAGTGGTCTTGGAAGATGGCGGTGGCCTCTTTGGCTGCGGCCTTCTGCGACGCGTCGCGCCCTGCGAACATGCTCACGCCATCGTAGTCTGCCATGTGCGACGAGTCAGGGGGTGTACGGGTACGCCGAAGGGGAAGGCGTACCGTGGATCTGGACCATCTGGTCGATGTTCTCAAAGTCGAGCAGCTTGATGCTCTCCTCCATGAACTGCACGCGCCACCTACCGTCACCATCAAGTCAACCCTCCCGACCTCGGTATGCACCTCCAAGAGCCCAATAGCAACACACGCACCTAATAAACCTCTGCACGTCCCCAAACACCGCCTTCATGTCCTTCACCGCCCCATACAAATTATACGTCACCGGCCGTCCCTCCTTATCGACCCCATACACCCTCCCGAGCTTCCCAAACACCTCCGCGTCGAACGTCTCGCCTATGACCTCGTCGACCTTGAACTCGGTGCGCCACTTGAGCGTGGCAGCGAGCATGTCCGACGCGGCTTTGACGTCGAGGCTGCGCGCGCGGAGGAACTTGATGAGCACGACGGAGGATTTGGCGGAGGGCGTGGTGGAGAGGTCCACGCCCCAGAGGGTGACGCTCGTGGGCTTCGTGTCGGGGAAGGCGGTCGCGAAGACCGTTGGAAGCTCGGCCTGTGGCGATAGCGACAAGGTCAGAAACGAGCGGAATGGGAAACACGAGGGGACGTACGCGGAGGCCCTTCACCGCAGTCCATTCCTCAGCCGTGAACTTGCGCGTGAGCGGGTTCTGGGGCTCCTCCACCTCGGGCACTTCCTTGGCTGCTTTCACAGCGTCGTTGGGCGTCGTCATAGTGTCGAGTCGTACCGTGCCGCGTTACAGCCAAAGACAGACCGTGCGTCGATAGTGCACGAGGCACAGACGTGTGTACAAGGTTCGTGCGAAGGGATCGTCAGCTGGGGTTTGGTCGATACTCTGCTTATAAGCATGACGACACGCACCTTCCACCGTGGAGGCTTCTGCGGTCGTCACGGGGGCAGCCGTGGGCTCCGCTGCAGGCGCGGGCGTGGCCTCCGGTTCCGCCGCCGGTGCGGTCTCAGTAGTTGTAGCAGTAGCGACAACAGGCTCCGCCGCCGGAGTAGTCGTAGGTTCCGCCGT
The DNA here is from genome assembly GCA_002150815.3 of Grammothele lineata. Lineage (NCBI taxonomy): Eukaryota > Fungi > Basidiomycota > Agaricomycetes > Polyporales > Polyporaceae > Grammothele > Grammothele lineata. The sequence continues at coordinate 747,297 of NDFF03000381.1, read as the reverse complement.
CGGTGCCGTTTCAGCAGCAGCAGGAGCCTCGGTGGGCTCCGGGACAGTGGCGGCGGTCGTAGCGGTGGCCTCAGGAGCGGACATGGTTGGCGGGGGGCGTCGCTGGGTATATTCGCTGGCAGGGCAGGAAGTGGATCGAGGACAAGAGCCGTCGACTGACTGGAAGGGAGACCAGGGACGCGGGCCCGCCGACGCAGGGCCGAGGCTGGGATAAGCGGCTGCGGGTATCTTGGCCGCTGACTTATCAGATAAGATCTGACGGCATGGCTTCCGCAGCGCCGTCGCCGATGACCGTGCCACTTTTGAACACAATTCGACCGCGAGGGTTACGTGAGTGGAGTCGGTGAGACGGAAACGGGGTCAGAATACACTTTCAAGTTAAAGGGCAAGCTTTTACAACATAATCTACAACTACAGACGTTTCGCGGCGACCAAAGACCGCCTCGGGGCGTCACAAACGTTGTCCGAATCTAGCACCGCACACAGCATCATACGCATGCGTCCTCTTAGTTCGCAGTCGAAGTCGTGAAGGGGGTCGTCGCAAACCCGACACGCTTGCCCGCAGTGTCGAACACGGTGTAAAAGCGCTCGAGGAAGGTCATACCGTTGATAAAGTCGAGGCCCTCGCCCGAGGGCGTGCCGAGCGAGTTGACGATGAGATACACGCTGTTCGCGTTCCCGCCGATCGCAGTGTTGAGCGCGCGCTGCGGGGAGCGGAGCGCGGGACTGTCAGAAAGAGAGCGCTGAGGGTGGCAGGGCGACAAAAACTCACGGGCCAGATCTGAGCGTTGGGCGTGAGCTCGAAGGTGACCTGCAGGAAGGTTAGCTTTGAGGAATCGCATGAGAGGAACCAAATGCACGAACGCCGTTGATGACAAAGTTCAGGTTCTGGAGGTTCGCGAACTGCGCAGTGGTCAGGCGGAGCAGGCCCGTCGCATTATCTTGCACGGCGCCCGTGGCGCGCTGGTAGGCGGCCAGCCCGTCTATACGCACCGCAGGTTAACCCTCTGTTCCCTTCTGGCGCGGCCACTGACGAAAGACTCACTAGTGGAGAGGAGTACAAGGGTGGTACCAGTGTCGACGATGCCCGCCGTGCTGGGCAGGATCGACGTCTTAGCTGTGCCGTAAGTGATCGTCTGGTCGATTCCGAAGAATTCGGACGCGGGCGACGTGCGCGTGATGGGCCTGTCAGAGCAGAAGCATCGTGGCGTCAGCGTTCAGCACTAACATCCACGGAGGTTGCGCGGTAAACTTGAATGAACGTACGCAAATGTGATCGCGCCGGTGAACTTGGACGAGTCCGTGCCACCGAAGGTGAGCTCGCCGTTGACGTTGTCGAGCTGCTGCGTGGGCTCAAAGGACACGGCGACCTCGTTCGAAGTGATCGTGCCCTGCGAGAACAGGTTGTCCGTCACTATACGTACAAGAGAAGGGAAAGGGCGCGAGCAGAGCGTCAGCATGCGTTCTCATGAGTCACGTGGCAACTAGCCGGAGAGGATCCGAGCGGGCGGGACGGAAGGAAGAACTCACCCGTCGGGATCGTCGAACGGGTGTCGGGAGAGAGCGTGCCCGTGGTAAGGTCGACCGGGCCGATACTGGCGACGAGAGGCGCAGTCAGCGTGGGACACGGGTGGGGCACGCGCGGGAAACGCGCCGCTGCTCCGGACAGGGGAGCGAAGAAAAGGAGGGAAGGGGGATACTCACCCGATGATACCATCGACACCATCGAAGCCAGTCGAGCGCGCTGCGACACCGATGGACTGGCCAGTGATGGTGAGGCCGCTTCCGAGTGAGACTGTGTCCGTGAACTCGGTACCTGTGTGCGCGTAGGGCAGAGGGCGCGTGGTCGCCAGGATGGAGTGAGTGAGATTTTTGTTTCGTAATGGTTGGGAGGGAGGACATAGGTAGACTGACCGGAGAAGGATCCCGAGCCATAAGTGACGGCCTTGAGGCGGGAGAGTCAAGTAAAGTAAAGTATGGGAAGACTAAATGAGGCCTACCACGCTGTCCCTGGTCTGGACGGAAGTAGAGGAGCGCACGAAGGCCTTGCCAGCGCCGACCCAGGTGTTGGAGCTACCCGTGTCAACGAGCAAAGAGTCTACCCACAACTCCATCAGCTATCCCACCCCACTCTGCAAATTATGGCACACTCACAAGTAGTCGCGGGCGAGCCCACGCCAACCTATAATCCCAGCCAGTGAGTCATCTTCACCCTTGGCGAGCGCGGGTACGAACGAGCACTCACGTTCACGACGTAGTCAACGACCTGGTTGTCCGCGGACACGCCAATGACGGCATCCTCGCTGAGCGGGATCCCGGTGAGCTTCGCGTTCGCGCGCGCCCGGAGGTTCTTCACGCGCGCCTGGTCGCGCGCGAGCAGGTTGCCCGAGCCCGTCGCGTTGATGCGCTTCGCGATCGGGAGCCGCACGAGGTTGTCGCGCACTTGGACCACCGGGTTCGCCTGAGTGCTCGCGACGGCGAATGCGACGAGGAGAAGGGAGAGGAAGCTACGGGACATGGTTTGAGTGATGCGAGGGGGGAGGGTGGAGGAGGAGGGCGGGGTACGGGGCACGGAGGGGCGGGAAGGGGGCCTGAGTACGACGAGGGACTGTGGGTTCTCGGAAACTCTTTTATACGCGCGAGGATCCGTTTTGGTGTCCTGGCATGGGGGGCGAGGGTGTCGGAGAACGGAAGCCAATCCGGAACGTCCCCGACAGTATGGGCCAGCGATGAGCTACGGGCACGCCAAAAGAAGCCCGGGCGAGACCTTGAGGGGCAGCGCAGACAAGCTTCGCAGCCCGGATTCCCAGAACAGCGTGGTCGTAGATCGAGTTGATGGGCATCCGCGCGGGTGTGTGAGTATCGTGGTGGTTGTGGACAAGCGGCTGTGGCTCCGAGCTCGGTTACTCTTTCTCGAAACCTCATTTTCCCCTGAAAAACGTCGTTCGCCCCGGTCCCACTTCCCCTTGGTAAGATGCGGTATGCCACCCTGTTGCTTTCTGCTTGCAGGCGTGCCCCTGTAATTCACTTGCAACTGTTCTCGGCGCCCTTCTCTTTGGTTTTCGCCATTCGTGCCCCTGTTTATTTCTGCGGTTGTCCTTGGTAGATTTTTACTGCATCCATTATCTCAGTGCTTATATCACCGGATACCGAACAGTAATGCCAACCTATCGATAGCACTTTGTGAGAAATGGGCTCTTCACTGAACAGCGATCTCCTCTGCCTTCTCCCTGAGAAGCAGTTGACGGCCAAATCTATGAGCACGCGGGGACACAGCACATGCGAAAGTCAACTAACCCCGGATGTCGTGCGCGACCCAATGATGCGACCTCTGATTGCATGCTAATTCGTCAGTTTCGCATTCTGTGAGAGCATACGTAGAATCATACGGACCTGGCTGGCTTGCCCGGCCAGACTAGGTACTGAGTCTGTACGAGAAGGATTCGAAGATCCATTGCTGTCAGCAAGCGGTAACAGCATGTGCTCGATCGACAGGATAGCAAGAATACCCACTCTCTGTGAGAGGTGGAGGAAATGCGTCGTGTCAGCGCTGGGAACGGGAAGTCGCTCGCAGTAGGTCTCGTGCCAGCAACCGTCGTCGTCGTTGCCTCCCTGGAAAAGAAGCATCTCAGACATCCCGTCGGAGCCCGGAGTGAAAACGGAGAACATAGAACGCACAACCTAGAACTGAGCCGCGCTACAGGCCTCGACCCGTTGACGAAACGCGCGATAGCCTTCGGCGGTGCAGAGCTGTACCGGCGAGCGCCTCTTGGGAGACCGAGCGCGCTCAGGCGACGCCGTGGAAATATGACGTCTTTTCGCGTGCGCCACGAAACATGGTGAGATATTTCCTCGGAGTCGAAGGCTCATCTGCTCGCGCGAGCCCGGGGGTGAGACGTGTCGGAGAATCGGGCGCAGTGGGAGGGGGACCACGCGCCTCGGATTCCATACCGGGCAACTTTGTTCGACGGGGTAGTGCTCCGCAGCAGGCGGATTCGCGACCTGAATAGCTCGGGCACGAGCGTGGGCTCCGGAGATGCACGTTGCTGGAAGGGAATGAGGGCCCATGCGTAACTGTCAAGGCGCGAGATCTGCTCAAAGGGGGCCTGAGTGACAGCGCTGGCAAAGAAAGTCGGTCAGAGGGGGTGCCGTGACCCGATGGACCACGGAAGGAGAGCGCACCGAGCGACACGGAAGGATCTGCACGCGATCTGCCTCGATATACGCTTGATGCACGACATCTGTCAGCCTGCGTGTGATAGAAGTGGGACCCAACGTGGATGATCGGGTGGGGAGACGATAGTTCCCATAAATCCACGCGGCTGGGGGAAAGTTGAAGGCCACAAGCCGCGAAAACCGACTCGTCCCGGGAACAACGGCGACATTCCCAGGGCGGAGGAGAGCAGCAGATGGCGGTGCAAGTGCAAGTAAGTCGCAGTATGGCGATAGACAGGATGCTCGAAGTTACAATTGAGCTCCATAGACCATGATGCCCCCTCGCCTTAGGTTGAATGCCGGTGAGCTGTCAGCAACGTCGCGTCCATTGCGTGATCAAAGGGCATCGTGATCAGTATCTAGGGAGCTTGAAGGTATTCCGTCGAGAAAGAGCGAGAATGACATGTCTGAAGGGTAGGACCGAGCTCGGAACGTCGTAATAGCAGTAGAACATGACTGTCGACAGTCGGTGCCAACGTTCTCAAAACCTGTTGAACTTGAAGCGCCCGCTAATAGTTGCGTGCTAACTAGGTTAGTAACGAGGATTATAGTACGAGCGTCTGATTGTAATAAGTAGGCGACATCTAAGTACTAAGTACTAGCACCCTGGTGGATGATCACGCTCTCCAATCTAGGGCATAGCTGGGATGAGTTGTTGCTGAGGGTAGGCCGCGATCCACGTATCGGGCCAGCGAACACGGTGCTGACTCATGCCTTGTAGTACTATAGACCACGACACTCCGCTGCCACTGGTGCCATTGGTAGCGGCCTGCCAGATCCATTCCGCTAGTATCATAGATGGAATAGGGTGGGTTCTTGAGAACCGGAGTCATAAAATCTAGCCCCCACCGCAGGAATCGTATCGCGGTATCATACACGCCTCCCGCGCATGACCTCCCTTTTGAATCTACCCCAAAGAAACTTCATCAACTGGGCTTCTACCGGTGCACGGGGAGAGACACGGGCTAGCAGCGTGCCTCACGCCCACACATGTACACCAAGAACAACCGCTGAGACAAATCGTTCAACCGTAGGGCACGTGCCAACCGCGATGTGTTATACGCTCCGATAGCAGAAGTAGGGACACTTAGAAAGCGTAGAGGGTGTTTGTGTGTGCCCGGTGCAGTCTTCTAGCGTACTCGGATTCTTAGTATCGCACCGGTATGAGGTAGATCTTGAACCTTACTATGTCCGATGTCGGGATGAAGACGTCGGTGGAGGTTATGGCGCGCGATAACATATCGTATTGTACAACTTTCGGTAAGCATACTGCTCGTACTATTTTGTGAAACGGTTACTACTAAGAATATGTTAACTCAGCAGCCTCAAGATTTGGGGATACCAGCGGACGAACCACGGAAGCTCATTCAACTGCTGCCATATCCCTCGAGTGCTCCGCCCTGGGGTAGCGAGCCCCACTGGGTGTCGATGTCCTCCAAAATCCCCTCTCCGTCCCACTGGTCGGAGGCCGCACGTACTTGCGCCGGGGTAACCATGGAGGACGGGCGGGCCCTCCGTACGCCAATTGTCTCGTATACACGGAGCGGGATGTCGTACAAGTTGTCGTAAACTTGCTTGACGTCGCGGATGGCGATCCGAGCCTTGCCATTGGGATGGAGTTCGGCTGCCCGCCTGCTGTGCACAGATGGTTGAGCGATACATGCGATTACTCTATATCCAAAGCTTACTTGTGTGCCATTTGACGTTTATAATCACGATATTAGACGGCTATAATATGTCGATAGGCAGTGGGCTGAAGGAGAGGTAGTAGATCTTGGAGGACCGTCAACTGGAGTATTTAACAAGAGAGGATGCTATTGCGTAAGGGGTGCTGCGGTAGTAGCTCATTGGCAAGGGCGTTTTCGCCCTCAAAAGCGGGGCTTCGGTCATTCAGTCGTGGAGTTCGATGCTCAACACGGTGGCAAAAGTGGAAAATCTGCGAGTTTCGTCCTGTAGTAGTGTAGATATACGCCGTGTCAGTGATGCTAAATCGATAACGAGTTACACCAAAGGCTCTCACACAGCCGCAACCGGATTGTCCTCGAGCGACAACATCTGACTCAACCGCCGCACTAGCGGACGTCGTGGCCCAAGCAGCGCTGCCGTGACAGTTGCGGGGAACGTGGTGGTCCTCGCGAAGCATCGGTGTGAGAAATATCTAAAACAGACGGTAGGACACAGCCACTGCCGGTCCGGCGTCTCATCCTCGAGACGCGAGGCCCAAGGGGCGACACGCGTCCTTGTCCTTGTCCTCCGCTCTTTTTCATCGCTTGCGACGTCTGTTGGACCCACATGTCTATTTCCGATTCGGAAAACATGCCAAGGCGTCTGGAACAAACACTCCAACCTGTGGATTTCTGTCCCGAAGCATCCAATCCCCAGTCATCCCGATGCAGCCGTTCTATTGTCCTTGCCTCGTCTGGCGAGCTTGAGGATTGCGAGGTCCTCGCTAGTCCCAAGCGACTGCTCAAGCTTCGGATTGATGACCTGTCTCATCTTACAATGAAGGCCATTGTACGTGCGCTCTGCTCGCGACCTGCCTTATTAAACGTCTATTCACGCTCTCCTGATGTGCGCGATAGCAACGCGATGGACTACGATGGGCAAGCAGGCGCTGCGAATGAGAATACACCGGCTGTTCCGCGTGCGGCCCTGGCGACACTTCGTGCTTCCCAACTCATCCGGATATGGACGTGCAAGGGGCTGTTGGGCGCGGAGTCAGCGCGGAGCGCACACAACCTGCCTTTTCCGCCGGGCTTTGTCCTTGGGTGGCGGCACGTTGCCGGCGCGTGATAGTCGTCTTCGCTCGGTTGGGATGGTGGCGGCGTCTGGCCTGCGCACATCGCGCCTCTTCAGGCATCTTCCTGCGAGGGCGTGCCCGATGTGGAAAGAGCCCTCGCGTCTTCCGAGCTTCTTCGGGCGGTGTTAGCTGCCCATTCATGGCCTATCCTGATGCCTCGAGGCGTAAGCGGCCACCTTCCGCCCTCGCCACTCCTTCGACAGCTTGGTATATAATCTGTCCCCGAAGCCAGCTCCGGTACTCCGTGCACTCATCCCCTTCGTTCTACGAGTGGCACAACTCACAGATTCCAACATGGCCAACGTACCAGCTGACGCTAAGTCTCCACCACGCAAGAAGATGCCCCCTAGATATATCACGGACGAGTCTGGCAAACGACTCCGGATTCCAAGCTGTATTGTAGATACGGTTCCCAATCACGAACAGGTGTGTCCGCCTCCAACTCCGCGGCTGAATTAAACTCATAATGTCCTCTATCTAGTATTTTGTCTTCTGGGGAGACGATCTTCGCTCACAGCGCGCCACCGCGGCCACTACATCAGAGAAGCGCCCTGCGAAGAAAGCGGCGGCTCTCGTGCCTCCGAACACTACCGTGCCCAAGTCTAAGACCATCCCTAAGAAGCTGAGGGGGGTTCAGACCGTCGAGGGAAGCTCCTTCGATGTGCTGAGTTTCCGATCGAGCAAGAAGTCGAAGTCGAGCTCAAGCGTTCAGGTCTTGTTGTCCGAGGCGGAGCCGTCTTCCTCGCCTGTATCGTCCGTACCACTCACATCCTTGCCTACCCCACTCACGCCCGCTGCCATCTCTCCTCCCCCAACGTCTTCGCCGATGTTGTCGCCACAATCCCCACCGCTGGACATTCATACACGTGACTCGCAGAACCAGGCCGCAGCAACCGTTCCGTTTAGTGCGCCTCGCTCGCTTCATATATCTGGCATGCTTGAAGAATCACAATACGGCCCTACCCCTTCTTCTGCGTCTACCGCTGCATCCTGTGCCCCCTCCGGCGTGTCCACTCGGCCTATTGTCCCCATCAACCTTCCACCCCGCCCAACGCTGCCGCCGACCCCACCTCCTTCGCACTATCCAGATGGTGCCCGTTTTGCTGTGGACGTACCACCGGGCGAGCGCGTGCCTCCAAGACAGAGGCGGAAGCCACATGCGATGGCCGTGCCCCAGCCCACACCTAGCACCGTACCTCCACCCCCGCCCCATCCGCACGTTTCCCCTCAGCGTTTTCCTAAACCCCCTCCCAATCATGCCCCTATGTCTCCATTTAACTTGGCTTTAAATTCTCTTGTTCGTCGAGGAATAATCCCACTCAGACCACCCCCCTCGGCGGTTGCCCCCTCCCGTCCGTGCTCGATCCTACTTGAGCCTTCCAGCTCAGCACTCCACAAGGCCATTGAACAGCGTGCTCTCCTGCCGCGGCCTGTTGTGACGCGCACCCTCAAGCCGAAGAAGCGCAGGTACGAGCCGTATCGGTACCCACTACCCCCACTGCGCTTGGACGAGAGTGGAAGCGGACGAGGAAGGCGAGAGGCCTTGCCGGGCCTGCTTGCTATGGGGCTGGTAGTGAAGCGACTTATTCCCGTGCCCGTACCTCAACCTCAACCTCAGCCCCAGCCCCGTGCACAAGCCCATCCTCAATCTTCTTCTCAGGTCACTGTAGAACGTCAGACAACGCTCCCCTCTGGTTCTGAACCTCGACCCTCCTTGCGTCCTCAGCCTCAGCCTCAACCTCGGCTCCAGCTCCCGTCCGGGCCTCTGCTTCGGCCCCAGCCCCTTCCTCAGCTTGAGCCCGAGCCTGAGCCTGAGCCCGAGCCGGAACACGAGCCGATGGACGTAGACGTGGGTGGGAGCGAGGTCGCGCGCGTTCAGGATCCCGAGCCCAAGCCAAAGTCTGAGCCCGTCGAGGTGTGTATCGTTGAACCCGAGCCAGCGCCCGCGGTGCGTGTCGCCGAGAGCGCGTCGGAGGTCTCTGATGGCTGGACGTACCTTCGCCCCCCGACGCCCGAGTACTTAGTCAAGGACCGCGCGCGCATGGCGAACGCCAACCCAGGTCTGGATCTCCGTGGAAGCCCTTTCACGACAGACTCTGAGTCTGAGGCGTCTGATGAGGAAGACCAGCTGGAGGAGGAACTTGAGGATGGCGAGCTGAAGGAAGACAAGCTGCAGCCTCAGGTCGTTGGGCGGGTGGACCACGAACGCAAGGGCAAGAAGCGTGCGTTGCGAGAGGAAGAAGGCGAGTGCGGGCTCGAAGCCGACTCTGATGCCGAGGATCGCGGACGGATGGTGAAAGCAAGGGTCGAGACCAGCAGTCCCCGCTCTGACGCTATTCCGACTGCGGGGGCTTCGTCTCTTCCTTCCCAAGGACACACGCAACAGCCGCCGCAGGTGGTTCAATTGCGTCCCGGGACGGGAGGAGGACGGGGGATCACTTGGACGGCGCCGATCGTTGCGCAGGACAGCAGGCCGAGGCACATGCAAGTTGGGTACCATCGCGGCTGGCGTCGACCCTGGAGGAGATGAGTAGTGCGGGTGAGTAGTTGAGAGCTCGGCTACCCGATGCTTCGCAGCAAGGGCGCTCTCAGGCTCTGACTGGGGTGTTCCCCACCAGTGGCCTTTTTCAGTTTCCGGCTCGAATTTGTTTGAAGGCCTGACGAGGTGGTGCTTCACAACGCGCACGCCGTTTTCCTCTCGTTCCCCTGACGTCTCCTTGCGTCTGTATCTGCAACTTGTACTAGAGTCCGTCTTCGTTTGTCTGTTCGGAGTTGCTGTCGTGTACCACGTCGTGTTCGTTTTGTTTGTATCATCGGACTTCTCGCACGACTTGGACTTGTTTTGTAGTTGTATGCCTACCACCCCTATGCATGTATCTGTCTACTATGCTCTATGCCAATATATGCCTTGTCCCCAATACTTCTTCAACTTTGTACGAAAGTAGGAGTGGCACCTTGAGAGAAACGGAGATGCGCGCCAAACATTCCGGCACGCGCAGCCCGACGCACGCACTCGTATACACCGTGCGATTCGCTCGTCAACTTCGCGCTGTGTTGTGAACGGCACCGATTCGTCCGTCGCTTCAAATCGGTGTACTGATATCGCATGCAGGAGCTCGTTCCCCGGAAACGTGCTTACAGACATACAGGTGATCATGTGCAACAACCCGCCTCACCCAAACTTCTTCAGTGGGTCCGCCTTCCTCTTCCCGCCCCTACCTCCACTCCGACCACCACGACCGCCTCTTCCTCTACCACGCCCGCGGCCACGGCCCTTATTGAACGGTACGAAGCCAACGTCGCCCGCCTGAGCCGGAGCGCTGCCTTGGCTGTCCGCAGTGCCGTCTGTGTTTACGGCGGTGTCGGCGACTGGGGCGATGCGTGGGAGGAGATACTTGGGGACGTGCTTCATGTGTGATTGTACACGCGTTGGGTGGAGGGGCTTGTCGTGCCGCAGATACTCGAGGTCAAGCGGGTTGTCCTCAAAGTGTGCCTGCGCGTGTACAACGCGTCAGTACTCGGCGAGAAGAAAGAAAGGAATAGAATGCGGAGGATGGGGCGCCAAAACTGACCTTGAGCTTATCTGAGTTGAGGATTTCCGTCTTCAGCTCCTTGATCCGGGCCTCTTTGATCGCGCTCCGCGTCACCGCGCGGAGCGCGTCCTCCATGCGGTACCGGAACGCCTCGACCTGGCGCATGTCGAACACGTACTCCTTAAGTCTGCTCCCCCGCGCGGCCTGCTCGCGCTCGATGCGCGCGAAGATCACCTCGTCGCGCGCCGTGCTCGGTACTCCGCCCACGACGCGGTGCTTCCCGTACTCAGCGATAGGGACAACGAAGGAGAGTGAGAGTCCGGTACGACCTGCACGCGCTGTACGTCCGACGCGGTGGGTGTACGCGCGGGCGGAGGAGGGAAGGTCGAAGTTGATCACACACGCGACGTCGACGAAATCGACCCCGCGCGAGACGCCGTACTCCGCGTCGGGGGCGCCGCCTCCGCGCCTACGCTTGCGTTTGTGGGACTTCGTTTTTGAGGAGGTGGCATCTTCGGGACCAGGCGATGACTGATCGCGCTGCTTACGTTTGAGCGATTTTGAAGGTGCAGGATCAGAGCTGGGCTCAGGTTGCGCTTCAGGTTCGGGTTCGCGCTGGGTGTCCATGACTGGCAAATGATCAGCTGGCGACGTCATGGTAGACGGAAAGAGCATACAGTCGTCGTCCTCTACCTCCTCGGCTACCCCTTCTGCTGGTTGCTCTTCTTCCTCATCGTTAGAGTCTTGCTCAGCTTTTCCAGAATTCTCATCGGACGCGATGATGTAATCGTACACCCCTTTGTTGAACTCTTGTACAGTATGATACCTGGAACGACGAATGAGTTTCGTGTGCCATATACAGAGTTTAATTTCATACCGTGAATTGAGAGGGAGCTCAGAGTTGAGTACGCAGCTCTTAATGGAGAATTGCTCAAGGAATAACTTAAGACGATAGCACCGATCGACGTCGTTCACGAAGATAATACATTTCCCCTTGATGAGTTTAAGCTTGAGAATGACGTACATCAAGAGGAATTTGTCGACTTCTGAACAGCTGCGTATCATATGTTAGTAGACCAGCGATTGACAGCCTTGAGAAACTGACCGAACGGAGTACTGCGTCAGATTAGCAGCTTCATCTTCATCCTCTTCCAGTTTAAGGATAGCCTTGCAGCCAGGATGAGTACACAAACGTATGCATAGATTGTGAACCATACCGGATTCCTCAACGCGAGCCCCTTCAGAGCTTCCACATCCTCTGTCATAGTTGCGCTCATGAGGAAGGACTGGAAGACCTTCGGGAGATGACTACCGCCGAATAACTGCCTAACATCTTCATCGTGGCCGTACGACAGGATGAGATCGGCTTCGTCGATGATGAGGGACTCCAGGGAGCTCAAGGACAGGGTCTACGAGGAGTGGGGTTGGATCAAGCTGAGCATGGCTTTATCAGGAAAGACGTACCTTGGCTTGGAGAAGCGAAACTACCTTGGATGGGGTCGAGACGACGATGTCGGGGTTCTCTGACAGTAGTGTCCTGTTTTCTCTTTAGGGGCGCTCGATTGAAAGGACGCTGGATTGACTTACTTACTTCTGGAGGTGTGCGGTAGTACCCGACGAAACGTTTGCGACCGCCACTTCGTCCTCGCAATATGCAAGGAGGCTGCGCAGGTGGGAAAACACTTGTTCTGAGAGTTCCCGGGTGGGAACAAGAATCAGAACACGAGTCGCTTGTCGTTTGGGATCTTCGGGTGCAAGGCTCTACACGCGGGGGATCAGCTGCACCATTCATCACTGACAACAGTGCAGGACAGGCGTGGCGGATTGTGCGTCGTTTGGGGATATCGAAAGTATAGAACTCACCGACTTGGCGTTCAAGACCTTCTGCGCGACTGGGATGCAATACGCTGCAGTCTTCCCGCTCCCCGTCCTCGCTCTCGCCAGTATGTCGCGGTTTTCTAGCGCAAGTGGTATCGCCTTGGTTTGGACAAGCGTGGGCCGCGCAAAGCCCATGTCGGCAAGGGCTCGTAAGATGCGCGCATCGAGAATGTGGCTGAAGGCTGCGAAGGTAGTTTTGGAATCGACCAGACGCGCGTCCGGCATGTTGTAGACCGAGGTTATGGGTTGTGTATCGGGAGTTTATATGGTGGGCATGGATTTACACAAGCATAAGTTTGAGCTTGGGGAAGCAGGAGTGAATGTAGCGGAGGAGGAAGCTGAAAGCACCAAAGGCTTTGCGCGAACAGAAATGGCGCTTATTTCGCGGCAGCCATTTTTCGGAGGGCACGTGACGTAATCGCAAGCACAGCGATGGGTGTTCGAATCTCATGAAGGTTGTTTTTCATACCACTTAGCACTAATCTAGCTACCTACTAAGTAATCATATCCGCACGATATAAGGTGACAATGCATACTCGTAGGCAAACAGAGACCGGAGTCAGTAGCTTGGAGAGCGTAAGGAAGCTACTCCGTAAACCTCAAGCCGCCAGAGCTCACTCAGGTCCTGCTACTTTAGCGGCGACACGAAGACCGTGACTCTACTTGGTGGTAAGTTGTTCTAACAGCGTAGTGTTTGGGGGTATAGAGGAGAATGAGAGCATTAAGGTGATTGCAAAGGCGCTGAGTGTCTCTGAGGAACACGATCCTCAACAAAGGTCCCTTCCTACTCGTCCTCAAAGTCGACGATGACACTAACTCGTCCATGTTCAAACAGTTTCTGAAGTTTGCGCGCCAGGATTGCCGTAAACTCATGGCGTAGCCCGTCAGGTGTGCTAGGGCGGTCGTAATAGACGCAATGGAAGAGAAACGTGACTCGCACCGTAGACAGCGTGCGCTCGAGAAGAGCACCGAGCGCGTCGAGGCCTGACAGGTGTAGCTCGCGACCGTGCCACGACTGTCCATGTGGGCGCGCAAGTTCGCGCTCATGTGGGTCGTCAAGATCTTCTAGCATGGGAAACATTGACGTCTCGAGACGAAACGTCAGAAACAGCAAGCTTGAGCCTTTGGGGAGGGCTTGTAGCAGTGCAGTAGCGTTGGACCAGCATGGATGGTGGGTATGTGCATGGAATGTGAGGTGTCGTATGTTTACGCAGTGCGCTAACATGCTACCTGTGGGGCGAGTCAATGAGACCGTTTGTGATAGCCCTGCCAGATCGAAACATACTAGTGCTGTCCTCTGAGTTAACCGATAGTGAAATGGTGAGCTCGGAGAGGGATGTGAGGTTGAACATGCTGATGAGCGGAAATATGGCCAGTGTTTCTGTCACTATGCAGGAAGAAGTGATAGAGAGCGCGTGAAGGAGAGCTTGCGAGGGCGTACAGGCGATCCAGCTGAAAAGCTGAGTGCGACACCTGTTGGTAGTGCCCTGGTCTTCATACGATAAGCGCGTCAGAGCGGGCCGAGAGTGCGTACACCGCCGGGTGCCAGATGACTCAGAGCGGCCGAAGTCGATTACTGCGCCTCGCCAGGCGCACCATTTCATGTCAACCTCCGAGAGGGCCGGAAGCGACTGTAGGATCCATACGAGGGAGCGGAATGAAGGAAAGGAGCAGTGGTGAAGCTGTAGAGTCCGCACAGCTGAGAACCTGGCAACCGTGACATATGTTGACGGATGAGGAGGGTGGGTTGTCCAGGACAGCCGCGACAACGTCAGCCGCTCGACGTTCGGAAACCTGTCCGCAAAGTCATGTACGAATGGGGGTAGTGGCCGGTTCCCAAGCTCCTTCTGGTGGAATGTCAAGTTCCGGGTGGACGTCAGGAACGGCTGCATCGTGGGAGTGCTGGAACGCGCGACCCAGGTGCGGACGCTATCGTAGCTGGCAGAGGAGCTGACATCCACGACTAGTGATAGAAGCAAATGGTGGCGACTAGTGTGGAGCCAAGCCCAGCATACGAGTGCACAGGTGCATAGTGTACGGCGATTAGGATAGGTCTGCGCGATGATTAAGTCTGTTAGCTCCGTCGGGAGTGATTGAGCTGGCATGGTCTGACGAGTCCGTGACACATAAGTTCAGATTAGAACCATCTCGCGTTTCACCCAAAAAGAAAGATCAAAGCGTTACCTGAGGTTGGCGTTTCTTACATGAAGATGGTAGAGGTCCTGGGTTAAGAAGTGAGGGGTGGGCCCCATCGATGAATGGCGGGATACACGTATGGCGCCCAGCGTTTAATTGGTGCTGCGGGATCTGACTGCGACGCGTCAGGCGCGACCCAAGACAGATGCGGTGTAGCGTGCCGGTGTTCCTTGAAGTCTTCTTCGAGTCGTCGCTCAAGCTTGTGATTCTACAAGCCAGAATCCCTGAACAGCTTGATATACAGTGTTCAGTAGGAAGGAATCCTACATACCTTGAAAGAACTCCGTTTTCAAGATGGTGGGCGCCCACGTTCGTCGTAGTGCAGGTTGAAACAGAGAGAAGCTTGATAGTCTGGAATGGCATTTGGCAACCGATTCACACCACTACAGTATGTGTCAGTATTCTCCAGTAACCATAGTGAACATTGCTTGATAGCGCACCAATGTCGAGTAACTCGATCGATGAGGCATAGCCAGATATCTTGGTCGCCAACGGTGGTCATTGTGGCATAGGCAAGCACAGCTGGACTGCCACAACAGTGTATGAAAGCTGGGCCATCGTGCCAATGAGAGTCAGACGAGCTCTGGCCCATAACACGCAATCCGCTTATCGCCGGGCAACATTCGTCACCTGGTATATCTGTATGAGAAAATTCGACCGCATGATTGATGCGTGTGGCCGGCGCAACGCCGGACACCTCGGACCGAGACAGTGTGGCTTGAGCGTTACACCCTGGGACCTACGCCGGCGCATACGGAGATGTGAACGAAGCGGCTTAAAGAACTTTGGCGAAACCTACGAAGGGCCTGTCCATATTGTCTCAAGATTCCTTCGATGGTTTGGACTGAGGATATAGACAGTGGCTGCGATCACTGCGTCAAAGAACATTAATCACGAGAAGTAGCGTATACACAGAGAGACGTAACGTGGAGGATAAAAGGGGACCGCGGCAGCATCGCTTTCAGGGGGCAAGGAGAGTGATGGAGGCCGTCCGAATGGCTGTTGAAGACAAGGGATAATGTGACGACATAGGCGCGGACTCACGATAGTGGAGTCGATAATCCCCAGCTCCCATGCCTTTCTATTCTTACACAACAACGTAAAGAAACACCAGTGGTTTTGTGAGTATTGATTTTGAAGGATTTTCTCAACGCTGAGAACTTAGAGCGTTTAGAGTTCCCGTAGATAGCGATTTTTGCGTAAGAGTGACATGGATGGCCCTTGATCGTGCAACGACTTGAGCACAGACATACCATTATGTGAGCCCCATCTGTTCCAAATATGATCACAGAGTAGTCGAATTGGCTGACCGCAACAGTTGCTACTTACTCCTGCTTCGGCCGAAACCTCCAGGTCAAACTCCGGTCAACGACGAGGGCGACCAAAGACACTGCCACCTGGATGGCAGTTTGAATCGCCGTGGACCCACTAAGGATTGAGGCATAACAAGCTCACGTTCGTGGTTGACCAGTAAGTTGAATGTCCGGTTCTCAGTCTCCATTCAGAGTAATAATCAAAAGAAGATGACTGCGTGAAGTCTGTGCAATGTTTGAGAAGCAGGTGGGCGTCACAGCCTTGACGTCAATTGCCGGAGCTCTGTATGCTGCGATACGGGTAATTTGCGGTCATCGAGATTGGCCAGCGAAGCGGGACCTGGACAACGCGATGTAACAAGCCATCAGCATTAAGTAGAAGGGGCAGCGTAAAAGATCCCAGACTCGGTATGCCATAACTTGCCTTCTGCAGCTTCTGCACACTCGTAAAGCCGGCTCGCACATGAGACATATATCCGCCTCTGATCATATATCAGTGCTAGTGGAAGTTGGGACTGTGGCCTGCACGGCCCGATGGTGGGAGGTCACCAAGGCCCGTCGTCATACAGGCGCCTACGCGGACGAGATGCCCTTTCTGACACGTGGAGTACCCGGACCGCTCCGGAAGCACGGCCCGCCACGATGTCGAAGATGGCAAGTAGCGGCCTCAGCCACCACGGATCGCCAACTTCGCCCCTGGCTCAGTTGAGTAGCGGAGCCGCGGATCTTTACGGAAACTTGCATCAGCATGGACGGCATCATTGAAAATGCTTCTTGAGAAGGTTTAGTATAACGGATACTAGTTGCCACCGTACTCTGCGTATGCCATTGCGACAAGTTGCGTTGTGCACGCAGCTTGCGGTCCTCAGTTGAAGGATTCAAGGTGCCACAAGGGCCGTCTTCTAGTGGGTCAGTAAGGGTATCGCGACCGCAACGTGCGCGAGCTCCTTCTTCCTGCGCAGGAAATTTTCTTAATTTATCTTGGTTGGATCCCGCCTGAAACGCTGACTTGGGAACATAGTGAACGTCTCCGAACTCGCCTTCTCCTCTAGACGGGATAACGGATAGGCTACTTAGTGGTCTCCAAGTGGACTCAAGAGAAGGATCGGCATTTTAATATCCCCGACGCCAGTCAAATGGCACGTCCCGGTCTTGGTTTCAGTTCATCTGGAGAGTGTAGACACACCCTTATACTAGTTACTTGAAAGCTGATACATGTAACTCAACTCAGTCGCACGCAATACTGTAATAGGTCTACTATGTACTATAAGTAGCCGTGATAAAGGCTACAACGTCCTTCGGTATCTTCTGTGTTCGAGACCAACAGCTCTAGGATTCCATACGCGTGGCCTGCGGCATCGGGGGCAGTGGGACGTTGTGCTGTCCATCCAGTCGTTTCGGCCGGATAATGTCGACTTGGGGAGCCCCGAGCCTGCCGGACATCTCAGCCCTGGAAGCCCGCACATTGTACCGTACGCACGTGCTGTCGCTGCACTTACAGGCAGATACTGGGCAAGAGAGAAGCACTGTTGCTTCTATCACACGGAACAACAGTCATATATAGCGAGAGAATACGTGGAGCGCACGCGATGATGATGCACGCTGGGAAGGATGGCGACCCTAAATTCCCCGCCATCCGACCAATAAACGTAAGAAGAATCCTCACATTCATGCGTGCCGTTCTGAGGAAATCCTACATTCATGAGTGCCCCTACCACGAATGGGGCTAAACTGACAATCGGTAGGATTATGCATGCGATTCTCACGTATTCTCTCCTCCTTGACCGCCTTGCCGGCACATCGCAGCGCTTGAGCGAAGGTTGAGCACGAGTTTATGTTGCTAAGCAGCGTGCTCATGAATTGAACTCAAGTTACTGGCGGATCATAGAGGACGCTTACGGGGGATAGAATGCCGCCTTATGTAACCTAGTGACGTACAAGCACTCGGTGGTGAATGTAGTCGCTTGGTCGAAATGCGACGAACTGAACTGAGACCGCTGGAGAAGAGGAGGGTTACGAGGCAGTGGAACGACGAATGGGGACGAGAGCAGGGGCCATGGAGCCTGAGAGGGGCGCCCAGACTTCGTCTTGCGTCACGGCGATGTGTAGTGAGAACAGCGGCGCCTGCGGAAGCGGTATAGCGCACCTCGTTGCACACAGCTACTGCTTCCATGAATGCTCTAGATAGCACGAGGACTGATAGTTCTTATGAGCGGTGTTGTCAGAGGCACGCCACTTCGATGCGCTGGGCTGAGAAAGATCAAATCGATTGCGCCGAGAGTCCGCTTACTCTATGGAGAACACGGGGGTGTTATGAAGATTCGTACTCTTTGCTATTGTACTCACAACTGCATGAAACATGCTTGAACAGATTCGGATTCAACCAACGACTGGAATCGGCGATGATAAGAAATCTTACTTACTGGTAGTACATGAAAGAAGTATTCGTACGATACGGCGGGCGGCCTATTCGAACAATGATCTGGAGACGGGCGTAATAGTGGTCTTGAAATACTGAAATATATTCTTGGTGGGAAACTGTACGAGTAGAGATTGATCAGTTGATGGGAGTCGAGTCCACTAGTGCATCGGAGACCAGTAGAGGCAACATGAACGAGACCTGGACGGAAGTGTAGACAGAATGCGTCATTGCGTTTGGCAGCGGGCGCGCGGGGGCGCTGTGAACATGGTCTTCGGTCTGTCGGCTTGGAACTTGAAGAAGTGGAATCCTCAGTCCGAGTAAGGGACTACCGTGGTAGATGGTAACCCAAACCGATGTGTTGAAAAAGTGCAGAATTGGCACAAGGATAGTCTGCGTTTTTGCACTCAACTGCGTGTTGGTCCCACAATTGAGCCGCTCGGCAGTGACGCAAGGATCATTGACATGTCTGTTCAGATCAGTGATTTCGACATGAGACTAAATCCTGATATCGTACTCAATACACCTTACTGAGACACTTTCACGTCCGTCTCCATGATAACCAGTGCTCTCCGCTCGAAAGACCTGTGAGGCCTCTCGCAGCCACGTAGCTCCGTTAGGTGGGTGGACCACAAAGCCGCCGCAGTCTGGTGGAGCACCGCGAACTAAAGTGCGGGTAGTCGGAGATGTTTCAGGAAGAAAATCCAGGTTCTCGCCTTGACCACCCCGGGCCCATAGCACACATCATGGTGAAGTTGAGTGTTCTCGAGCTGCGGAGGTTCTACCGCCGTCCAGTAGGTTGATCGAATAGCTGCTGATGCTTGTGCATACTATGCCGGACCGAGGTAACACAAACGACGTCAATGAGGAGAAAGAGGTTTGCTCCGGGCCCGGTGACAGAAGCATCGGCCGAGGGCTGGCAATGGCGCTTACGAGAAGGAAGACTAAACAAGGTGCGTGGGAAACGGGTCGTGAGGGACAAACGCCGGGTTGCTCGCACCGGGCGGCTGCAGATCACTCTTCTTGAAGTTCTTCATCACCTCGCTGGCACAGTGCCGATGGCCGCCGAATGGATGCAATAACCACCACTGGCGCCCGCCCTGCCTCGCTCCTCTCTGCTCGTTCCCCCACCCTCCCTGCATGTGACCGACCCCTTGCACATCAGCGCTCACCACGACCTGCCTATGCTATCACTCTCGTTTGCGGCTTCCCCATTCTCCGCCAACGGCACCTTCCAACCTCCGGGTATTGATTGAGGCCACACCTCAAGTTCTGCGTGTCTCCATGCGCTTTGTGGTCGAAGGCAACCCCGTGGAAACGTTGTAGAGGCCGCGACTGTGCTTGCAATAGCCGCATCGCTCCCCGAGGCAAAGCCGGAGTGCAGTGCGGCCGTGTCGAATGCGGTGCAATTGGTGGCCCGATTGCGCACACAACCTTACTCGATGCGGCGTCCAGGAACAGTGCCACACCAATTTAGCTGCTTGTTGGCCTCGAACACGCGGACCCGAATCGCCAAAAGATCAGGTGAGCATCTCTTATATCCGACAACTTCACGTCCACATCCCCGAGTGCGTTTAATACGCACCATGCCTTCCTTCGCACATAGCCCATGCGCACGAATTCTCGTCGCGTGGCTCATTTCTCACCTCCAGATGGGTGATACGCTCCACTGTCTTGAGCGTCCACTCTCGGCGGATGACGGGTGATATATCTCAAATCAGGGCGACTTCGCAGACGTGGCAGGAATAGGGACTGTATACAGGTGGACTCTTCCGGTTCACGGGCATAGCCATGCGCCGTGTTGGGCTCTCTTCTGGAACTTGCTCGACCAGCATGTTCAGCAGTACGCCACGCGCCACGAAACGTAGCGTCATACTGTCTCCAATTGAAAATATCTAACTGCGATCCAATATCGACTTGTCTGCCATAGTGCGCCAACTCATCTCGATTCCTGACGCGCGCTCCAGTGGGGAAGGCGGAGACGATGTAGCCGCGCGTAGCGGATGGCAGTGACTGTCATGAGGCGACCCGTGGAACAGATTTGGGGAGTTTCCGCCTGCTCATTAGCGATGCCAATATCGAGAAAGCCCGGTGTCGTAAGAAATAAGGTTCTCGACCATGTTCTTGCTATGCCGCGTATAAATGATGAGATCTTTGCCATATGCGCCCGCGATTCTGACAGATCTAATCATTGGGCGATCCTACTTTTGCCCATCGTTAATTCACGGCGTCCCGAGAACACCCCCATCCTCACAGTTCACTGCTCCTCCTGCGCACCGACACACCAAGTATCATGGCTGCACTCGGCGATCGCAGTGTGCGACCTTATGTCGCTACGCGCTGCTGCGACATTGAAGTCGACCCGCTGTGTGGTCTCACCTCGTCGTTGCTGTTTCAAGGTAACAGCAGATATTTAACCAACGCCATGACCCTCCACCCCCTCTCCTCATCTATCCAGCCACGCCTCCGACGACTTGCAGGCTCCTCGAGTCTTCTACAGAGCTCTCCCACTCGCGACACGAAATTCTTCACAATGTCGACAAACCCTTCCCACCCGTCAGGCCAGGGCTACGGTCAGCGGAGCTCCACCGCGCACCGCGGCTATGCGCAGCCTAGTGACGACCTCACAGCTTGGCTTAACGCTCTCTCTGCACAAGAGCACGGACTTGACCCTCACGTCTACTCAGACGGTACAATGCCCCAGCAGTATGCCCCAGGCGGATACGGTACTACACCCGGCGGTTACCCTCCCGGGGGAATGATTCCGCCCGGTGCTTATCCTCCTGCATCTTACCCTCCGACCACCACCCCCTATCCTCCGGGCTCTCAGCAGCAGTATCCTACCGGTCCCTACACTCCCGCCTATCCAGCTGGGTCGTATCCACCTGCGTTTCAGCAGGGCTCCTCGGGCATGCAGGCCTACCAGCAGCACCCACAGCAGCATCCCCAGGCTCACCCACACCCGCACCCGGGCCAATATCGGATGCAACAGCAGCCGTACCCTCAACAGTACTCCCCGCCGTTTGACCCCGGCTATCAGGACGAGTTCGAAGACTACAGCGCCACCGAGAGCGATGGCACCGCTGAGGGCCGTGCAAGGTCTAAAATTCCTCTTGACCCGAGCCAGCCTCTCACGGTTGAGGGCAAGCAGCGCGAGCGAGTCAACGTTGCCTGCGATCGATGGTACGTCTCTTAGCTTTCAACCGTACCCCATCCTTGAATCTGTCTCCCTGCTCGCTGGCTTTACAGCCGATCCCCTGTCATCTCATCCTCACGCGCCCCTTCCGTTTCCCTTTCTCGTACACATATAATTTTCTACTACTTGTTCAAACTACTTGAAACTCGCGACTGACCTGCTGTCCTACCCGCAGCCGCGTCCGCAAGCTCCGCTGTGACGGCGCGAAGCCGATTTGCTACCAATGCCAGCGCGCCAGTGGTGCTGAATGCCACTACGAACCGTTCCCAAAGCGGCGCGGCCAGGACAAGGCCCAACGCACCCGTTCCGCCGTGGGGACTCGCAAGCCTCGCCGTCCGGCAACGCGCAAGGACTCTAGGGATTCCGGCGAGCCCGGGCCAAGCCCCACCGGGGGTGCGATGCCCCTCTGAGCTTCCTGCGCGATGGCCCGCAAGTTGCGACGCTTCCCGCCGCACCTGGTGTTTCGAGACATCGTGCTTACCCCTTCCCGAGGGGCATCAGTCACGTATGTCCGGAGCTCGAGGTGTGTGCCCATCGTCGTACACTGCGGGCGCACGCGCATGTGGGATGCAGGCTTCGACACTCGGAATCTCACCGTTTTGGTTCCCGTTCCAACCCATGCCGACTCTCAATTGCCTCCTTCTGCTACCTACAACATCCGTTTAGATGAGGAACACGACTACCGACCAAACCGCACCCCACACCCCCCACGGAGCTCACACCGCCGGATGGCCTGCTCAACTATGCCGTCGCGACGTCGCGTATGTGGGTCCGCCGGACGCGCGCGCGATGCCCGCCGTCTGCCAAATCCACGACACGACGAAGAATATCCCGGAGGCGCCGGCGGAAAGACAGCCGGGAGGGCGGGAGGCGCGCGCGGGAGGACCGGCACCACTTCCTGCGTGTCCTGATGGCGCACTGGCCGCACCTGCGGCGGGGAGGGCGGGGAGGGGCGGGTCGCAGCTGCAAAGTTTGTTTCTGATCGAGGCTGTCCCCCACAGACGCCTCCAGCCCTCAGGACGTCCACTCGCCGTCGGCCCCTTTCCTTCCGCTTCCCTCGGGCTCCCGCGCCGCCTGCTCCAGCCTGCGAACGCTGTTCCGTCGAACGGCCCGCAGGCGGGAGGAGGCGCGCGATGGCCGTCGGTGCACGTCGCATACGTCCGATTGGTGCCATCGTTTGTTGGTGATCATTATTTATTGGCGGCAGGAGCCAAGTTCGCTGCTGAGTGCTGAGCATTCGGTGTTCTGGGTCACACAGCTTTCTCAATTCGTTTCGGTCTCGGGTCATATTTGGTTATATGCCTTCCTTTTTGTCTCGCTCGCCGCTTCTCGTCCGATTGTTTCTATGGCATATCATCATTGATCTCTCCACGCTCCCGCCGCACGCATCGCTCTAGCTCTCATTCCGCTTTGCTCACCTATACTATGTATTCGCTTCATTTGCAGTTCTCCGTTTCACACAATTGTCCTGTCCTTGCATCTGTACCACCAGTGCCCTTGAATAGATGTTAGTATCTTGTATCACACACCGCTACGCCAGATATTTTCCTATACGTACACATTTATTGCATCCGTCTCGGCAACGTTCAGGCCGAAAGCACGCGATTGAAGCTCTCTCACGCCCCAAGGTCCCCCTCCACGCAGGTGTGCGGAAGCCAACTCGTCGGATGAACGCGTCCAAGGCCTGGATGCAGATGGACTCGAAGGGAGTGAGGGATATCACACCGACCGCAGAGATGCGCTCAATGGAGGGAGGATCCTGGGAGGAAGATCATCACCACAGCACACTGAAGCGATGGGACGCTCACCGGACCGGCGGCCGCTATGCAGGCGCCCCGAGCTGGCACTGGCAGCTGATCTTGAAAGTCGATCTGCCTGAGAGGGCTGGTCGGTCTTTCCACCTCCGCCGCCGGACGTCATACTCCGGAGATACGTCTCCTCTACACGCAGCCTTCCCGCCGGAGTGTGTGCTCACCATCGTGTGTGCGTGTCTGGGTTGCGCATGGTCGAGGAACGGGATGACGTGACCGGGGTTTTGGTAACCGTGTTCTCTGTAGACCGTGTTGTATCTGCGATAGGGCCGAAGAGTGGACAAGTAAGCCCCCAGGCCCGGTCATGCTAAACCGAACCTTACTTTAGGATAACTCTATAGCGTAGGCCGACGTCGGGTATGTCGCGTCTACGCTGTCGCGGCCTGCGGCTCGCGGGAGGACTCGGCGCTCGCTGTGGACTTCACGACACCGCGACGGCCCGGCGCGTCAGTTGGGGAAGTGGAGTGGGGATGGTGGCAGTGATCGCAATGAGCGTGAGCGTCCAACGTTGATCCCCCGAGATCCGAAGTGACGATTGGAAGCCGGCTAACGGGGATGACGAGGGACTCCGAGTCGGAGTATGTACCACGCAGTGCGGGAGAAAGTGCGGCTCGAAGGCTCCGGAGGACACGGAGACGGGTCCTATCGAGCTCGGACCCTTGCCGACTCGGAGAGAGAGCACGATGTGGACGTACGTTGACGTCGATATGGTTCTGGGACTGCGTTCGACTGCACATCACGTTCGGCGCGCTGAACTATGGGCACACTTTTGGAACGGCAAATGATTTTCTGCGAGCATACCCGCTGCACTGCAGGAGCTGGGGACAATGTTAGAGATGCGCCCACTGAGATGGTTACCTGGACCTACACGGCTGTTTATCCTATCAACGTCGGTGTGCTCATCATCGCACCATCCCGCGACCCGGTAGTAGAAGCGCTCGATATGAGTTGCGACTGATGCGTCTCATGGTGCGCAATGAGGTGCATGCTGCTGGAAGACTTGCTTCCGGACGTGCACCATCAATGTTTTACCATGTGTGATCGCTAAAGATATGTCTTGAGATTACTTCTCGAGGCATGAGGCCTGAGGCTCGAGCACAGCATTCCGGCGAAAGAACATGCGCTGGGATGCCGCTCACGAAGGTGGTGCAGTCGAATGGCTAGGCATGTCAGTCAAGGTTGAGAACCACATCGTTGGATACTAGGTGCACGGGCCGTACCTGGAGACAGGTCTCATACGGGCTTGAGAAGCACTTCCTTTTGCTACCCCGCCAAGGACAAGGCATACGATGGGATCATATATTCATACAAAAGACGTATGAGAACGCCGTTCCCGGAGATGGCCGCCACAACTATGTCGTCAGTCTGAATTCAGCGAAGATCGATGAGATACTTAGTCTGCGTACCTAGATTAAGTATTACAGACACCCTCTACTCAGCAATGATCACGAAACAGCTCGTGCGAGTACTAAGCACTTCGGCGATTTACTGCATCTACAGGCGATGCAAAGAACATCTGCCACATCACGTTTTCAGCAAGAACAGTCAACCGTCCAGATACCCAGCATCACGCACCACACATGCGAGTGCTGCGAAGGTGAACGATAGGGTCCACCCTCTAAAGCGTTGAAAACTCGTGTCCGTACCACATCCGGCGGGCACGCTGTGCGCGCGCTGTCAGACCCCGGCCGGCGGCGTGATGTCCAAATATTGGGGCCATATCACTTGAGGAGGCTCGAGCAGCGAGTGTGGGCGCACTCAGTATTGTTCGATCTCCGCATGGTGAACATGTCATGAACAGCCATAGACGAACTTGCACCAGGCGGAACACCGCGCGCGAGCTGAGTCGACGTGCTGCCCAGCTATCGGGATCTTGATGGGCCGTATGTACGAGAGCAATGGCGAAATACCGATATGACGTCAACGGCGGGTTCGAGCGCGTCCCTGATTCGGGCCGTCATGCGGCATACGTTACCTAACGGCGGGGGGATGAGCTTAAGGAAAGCACCACAGATGCCACTTTGAGTACCCTGTGAGCGGGAACTTACTTCAGCGAATGAGCCGGGAGGTTCACACTGCGGCACGCACCCTTCGTTGATGATAACAATCTACCGAGGCTTTGCACGCACGCTTTCAAGCCTGCCGCGGTCGTAACGTGTCTTCTCTGCATTTGAGTAGGCGCATACAGTCAGCTCTAGACCGCCGTAACGCCAAGATTTCGTTGTTTCTGCTCTTCTCCCTGCCTACCACCTCCTCTCTCTACAATATTCCCGCAAGTGAGGGCTGTTGGAGTGATGTTGACGGCCAAGAGGGAGGCAAGCCGGGAAACAGTGCCCCTGCGGGAGGGAGCGACACTAGTACTGTGTGTGTGTAAACAGAAATAAGGCTCCATGGGGGTTTGAACTCACGCACCGCGAGGGCTCAGGCTAGACAGCGCGCCACGGTAGCGTTCGGAAAGACAAGCAGGCCCGAGGACTGCATGGTAGAACCAGTTGCCGTCGTTGTAGTGTGTAGCGTAAGTCTTTTTCTCGTTCTGGGTCACGAAGATGGCTGAGACGAGCAATAGACACTGACACGTGAAATGAACGTACCGTCTGGTGCCTTACTCACACTGAGCACAGCTGCGCAGCTCTACTATCTATGTGCACGGAGGGATGTGTTCACAGACGACAGAAATATACCTTCTCGCAGAACGCTTCGCCCCAGAAGCTTGATGGACGTTTATACATAGGACCACTTGAGGGACCGGAGCCCCGTCGCTCTAGTCCGTTTGCATGCCAACACCGAGTGGACGATGGATCCATTCTGAGTACCTCAGAACTTTCGCTCAGTTGGAGGGACGATGATGGCTCCACGGTGTCGTACGCATTATGACCTACCAGTCAGCGAATGCGAAATTGTCTGGGTGATGTTCAGGCATCTGAGAATCTTGCAAGAAGATGCTCGTGTGAGCGCGGCCGTGTCGGTCTGATGGAGTCATTGCTAGGCCACCAGGGTGGACTTGGACGTCTACAACGCCAGGTAAGTGCTTGTGAATAGGCACGACGCTTTCAGCTTCTCAACGACCGTGAACGCACGAACGTCGAATACAAATTCGCAGCGCAGAGAAGCGAGGCTTGTAATGACCAGACTCAGAGACTCAGCGGGCCGAGGCACGTCGTCATCATTTAGCGCTGCGCAGCGGTGTTGCTGCAGCTTCTGCTGCGCGCGGTGCCAGATCGTCCTCGGATCCTCCGCGACGGGCCGGCACAACCTATTTTCCCCCCTCGGGAAGATAAGATGGGCCGACGATCGTGAATATGAACGGGCACGAGTGCTACAAACGCCCCAGCCCACAAACACGCGAGTGCGAAAATAGAGCAAAGAGTAACAAGTTGGGGTAAGAGGGAGGCACGGCCGTCGGAGACGCAGCGGTGGCTGTACGACATTTTCTAAGGAGTTGTCATAAGTGACTGCGGGGATATTCTGGTCGAAGCGGACGGGGTGAGCTGGATAATGAAGGAAGGACGACTTGTGCACGGAACGCGGAGCGCGGACCTGTCGGGTTTGCGGCAGCGGAGGGCACGACCGCTTGCAGGGTACATATCCGAAGGAGGACCGAAAGAGTGGGGATATCAAACGGGTAGCGTGATGGTATAATCGCCGAGGAGAAGGTAAAACACTTGGCGAGCTCCGGCGATGCTGAGACATAACGTAGAAGAAGTGCATCGAGGGCCTCGCGGACGAGGTGTGGTACTGCGGGAAGACGAAGACATGACGGTGTTCGAATAGGGGAAGAAAAGGAGGGAAAAGGGTGAGAGGAGAAGAGGCTGTCCGAGACGGAGGAGAGGGGTACCGGGCCCGAGGACAGAAAGCCTGGCGGCGTGCCGAGAGGCGAGGAGCAGCCATTGAGTGGCCGCCCATGCGGAGGCAGCCTGGACCGGAATGTGGCTGACCGACACTCGGTCGTTGTACTGTACGCGTGACAGCAGGCGAGGATAGAAGAGAATGCCAACCGGGCTTGGATGGTGCACTTCAGGGTGACGTATTGGCACAAGCATGGACGCTTGGCCCTTGGAAGAGAGCTCCTCGGCGGACTCGGGCAAGAGTCCTCGCCCAGAGAGTCAGTCAGGGGAGGCCCGAGGACGGCCGGCGTTGACCGGAGGACGGGCCGTCGGGACGAGCCAATGGGGCTGCGCCTTGGCGAAAGCCCGAGCGATCGCTATGCGCTTGGAGCGCTCTTATTCCTGTCGAGCGCGGTCGCCCTCGGTCGTCGTCGTCGCTGCACTCTTTCCTCTCCGTGCTGGGCCACGACCTCCTGTCGCTCGCTTGCATCTCTGCTCTCTCCTCGCTCTCGTTTTCTTTCCCTTGGACGGCGGCGGCACCGCAAGCGGAGCGCGGGAGATCACACACCCGGCTCAGCCTTACTCAATCCAACCGACATCATCTCCTTGGCCGCGCTGTGCGCAGCTTCTCCCCACTTCCGACTTTTACTCCTCCCCCTCCCTCCTCTCTCTCCCTCTCTTATATTCTTCGCTGCGCACCCTTCCCTCCTTTCACGACCCCCTCCTTCTTCCCTTACGCCAACATGCATCTCCCCTACCCTCTCGCGCTCTCATGTGCTCTCTCGCTAGCCACACACCAGGCGCTCGCTGCGCCAAGCCCCGCCGAACCCCTCCCCCGCTCAATACCGCTCCTCCGCAAGCCCAGGTCTTTGCGCAATAACACAGAATGGCTAATCGCCCAGAAAGCGCATATAGAGGGCAAGTACACAGCGAGTGGAAAGCGGAAGCGGGCGAGTGGCATGAATCTGTACGTCTCTCCCCTTTCTCCGCGTTTTCGACCTCGCGCCGACTGCGCACGCCTTCTGTAGCCTTACGAACCAGAACGCGGACTCGAGTTTCTACGGCTCAATAGCTGTCGGCACCCCAGCAATATCCTACAACGTCATCCTCGACACCGGCTCCTCGTGCGTCTCCCTCCCGTTCTCCGTTTCACTTGGCGTCTCACTGTCAGGGCAGAGATCTCTGGCTCGCCGCCTCTGATGGCTTGTCATCAAGTACCGATGGCATCCCCACCTTCGACGCCAACGGTATGTCCCCTCTTCCCTCCCTCGTCATCCGCTCGTCTTTCCCCTGTCTGCGTTCTCCACCCTTCCCGTCGAGCGCTTTTCCAAATTATGGCATTGCAGCCACTAACCTGTCATGACGTCAACCCGCAGCCTCGTCAACGTTTGTTGACATGAACCAAAGCTTTTCGATCAGCTACGGCTCCGGTGCTGCGCGAGGAACGTTAGGCCAGGATGTCGTGCAGATGGCGGGGTTCGAGGTTAGCTCACAAGTGTTTGGTGAGTTCTCCGTTCGGTTTCTTCGTGCCACGCTAGGGCAGTCTCAGCGCTCCTTGGCTCCGCTCTGCCAGGCAGCTTCCTGCCGGCCGCTACAAGAAAGCATACTTATTATCCTTAACAGCGGTGGTCACCCAAATATCAGACGGCCTCTTGACGTCTCCCGTGTCTGGTCTCATGGGCCTCGGCTTCTCGACCATCGCCTCGTCCGGCGCGACCCCCTTCTGGGAAAACCTCGCCGACAGCTCTAACGCGCTCGACTCGCCCCTCATGGCCTTCCAGCTCACGCGCTTCGTCGACGTGGACAACGCACAGACGCTCGAGCCGGGAGGGACGTTCAACCTCGGCGCGACGAACACGTCGCTGTACACTGGGGACATCGACTACCAGAGCATCCCGAGCGGGCAGGAGGGGTACTGGATCCAGGAGTTGGCTGGTACGTCATTGGTGACGGCATGCTCTACGTTTCTTTGTGGCTGATTTAAGGATGTAGGCTTGACTGTCAATGGCGAGTCTGTGACTCTGGATTCGGGGTCGGGGGCGTACGCTGCTATCGACACTGGGACCACGCTCGTTGGTGGGCCGGATAGTGCTATCTCTGCGCTGTACGCCCAGATCCCGGGTAGCGAGGCGCTCACTGGCGACAACGCCGGCTACTACGTCTACCGTAAGTCCCACAATCTCTTCTCCACCACGCCCTCCTCGCTTATTCGCTTTCCCAATCCAGCCTGCGACACCGACGTGAACGTCACAATGAAGTTCGGCTCCTCCTCCATCTCCTGGCCCATCTCCAACGCGGACTTCAACCTCATGCAAGCCTCCTCCACCCAATGCGTCGGCGCCTTCTTCTCGCTCGACACGACCGGCACCTCCGCCCCGCCCTGGATCGTCGGCGACACCTTCCTCAAGAACGTCTACTCCGTCTTCCGCGCGGACCCCGCCAGTGTGGGGTTCGCGACGCTCTCGGACGAGGCGACGAGCATGAATGGGAAGCTCGGGAGCGCGCCGAGCCCGACTATTGGCGCGGTGGCGGCGACGGTTAGTGGGTCCACGGCGGGGACGGGCACGGATAGGAGCTCGAGCACGAGTGGGGCGGTGGGTCGGGAGATGGGTGTGGCGGGGCTTTGGTTGGTGACGCTCGTGGCGGGGGTGGTGGGTGGGGTGGTGATGTTGTAGGCGGCTGACGCACCTACTTTCCTGCCCTCTGCTGCCTCTACTTCCTTGATCCTTGCTGCCACCTTCCTTACCCATGCTCCCTCGTACTCGCCACACTTCCTGCCTTCCTCACAGCACCTCCCCGCCCAGCGATAACGGACGCTGCAACGTGTAGATCATAGTTACGCCCCTCATCCGCTTAGCGTAGTCGTCTGTCGCACAACGCTCTGCCCTCGCTCTTCCACATCCACTTGCTCTTGTTGTATGTAGTACATGCCGCGGCTTCCTCTTCCCCTCTTCCCCTGTTCTCTTCCCTTTCACTTCACTGTGTGTTCTTGCGCCCCCGAACGTTCTTCCCGGCACGGATGCTCTGCTCTCTCTTTCTCTCTTGATACGGCTACAGCTACACGCCATACACAAGTTACAAGTTACAACTTTACAGCTAGCGGTACAACACAAGGTTTCTGGACGTCGCTAATCGAAGTGGGGGTTTTGAACGATGAGCTCGAGAGTGGTGACCGGAACGAAAGACCGTATCATGACGATTCGCAGAGTATCCGTCGCCCGCTGTGGCACGGCTCTACCACTCCCCTCAAATGCTTCGAAAACAGACGTGATATTTGTGCTCGCGGCGGGTGGACTATGCTCGGCGAGTGATGCGGCATATAACTTGATTCCTAGACAGGATTTACGAAACCAGAAAAAAGCGTGTATCATCCTACACATGCTCTCTGTCGGGGAGTCGAACCCCGCTTTCGCGCGGTCAGGGAGGATGACAGGCGCGTGTACTAACCGATATACTAACAGAGATGTATATGCTGGCACTACGTCAGAATGTACACCGCTCTCCCGCGGGGACCTGACCGGCAGTTGATTGCGATCAAGCCGCCGCCCGTCCGCGGTCGGCTGTCGGCAGCGCCCGTGTAAGCTGACGGGCAGGGTGAATACGAAGATTATATCAGCCTGCCCCCAGGGGGGGCTGACCGTCAGCTGCTGGGCAGGCCTGACGGTAGCCTGACGGGCCAGAACCTGCAGACATGGTCGTCTACCTTTCGGGCTCTGATCGCATAGTCGTCGGCAGGTTTTATTAGCCCGCTCGCATTCAGCTGTTCCAGCAATATTTGAATCTCGGCTTTAGATGGTATTTGAAAGATATGGATTGATTGATCGTACTACAACTAGGTCTAACAATCAAGCTAAACTAACGACATAGTGTCTTGCGTGCAATATACAACTAATATAAATACGACGACGCTTCACGAGCTATTGGGTATATCGTACTCTGTAGTCGGCACATCAGCATGGACGAACTGAGGCGGACCAAGCGGGGAGTAAACAGGATTGGAGTCGGAGAACTTACATTGCTGCATCAGGGCCAAGGGACTACTTATACCACCAAGGCAGACGTCAAACTCCAATAGTGTAGCACTCACTCAATGAATAGCTCGTTCAAGGCCTGGTCTCTAACGTTGATGGTTGTGTTGAACAATGTGTAGAGGTCAGCAATGTACCATCCCATATGCCAAAAGGAGTGTGCGTACCCATGTATGGAGCGCAGAGCCAAGGAGGGGAGAGCTCCCGAGACACATGGAGGGCGGAGGATGTCGATGAAGAGTCGTGACGAGACTCGACGTCTCACTTCATTCCGACTCTCAAGGTCCGCCTGATGGACCAAACATCTCGCAACTCCGGCAGCCTCGGCACAACGACCCGGTGGCTGAACGTTTTATTTTCAGCGATTCAGACGCTCAACTGGACGCCTGAGAGAGGCATTGGACGTCACACAAGTAGGCTCTTACGCGCCTCAGACGCTCAGCAGGTCCGTCAGCTTACAGGGACCTGACGAGTTCGGCATACGGTCGCCTGCCGGCAACCCAGAGGGCACCCGCCTGACCAGCTACTCATCACGTTACGCGCTCAGCCTGCCGTCGCCTCTAAGGCGTTTTGCGGTGTATCCATGTCAACACCCTTGTAGGGTCTTCGATCGCTTTCGCCAGCTCTTGGTTTCGTCTTGACTGCATGCACGTAAGTATAAGGGACGCCCTCGCTTCTCTCTGGCTTGTTGTGGCTCGGAGAACAAAGTCGAGACGAGGGAGGACTGAAAGGGAGCCATCCTAAGCTGTCGGATAAAACAAGAGGTGCGCTTTGAGTTCTGTGAAGAGCTACAGATGGATCTCCCATAACTGGTACCTCTCGGGAATGGATCAAAAGTATGGGATGTGGGAATTATGGGATATGGGAGCGGCCCTACGCCCATTTTTGCAGATCGGGAAGTCCCAGATTCTATGGGTTATGGGGGATTGTGGAGTTGTAGTTCGCACTAAACAGATACCAACGAAGTCTCTCCATAAGATTCAATGTATGATTTATTTCACAGGTGCAAGAACATTCTGTACGAACGATACAGAAGTAGCCATGCTGCCAGATGGGCCTCGGTATACAGATGCAACAACAGGGGCGAAGAACGAAACGACATGACTTTGGCCAGGGTCAGCTGAACGCGTCAACGCGTTAAGTCCACCCGTTCTCGAACAAGTGAATAGTGCATGCGCTACAGGCACCAGCAGCGCACAACGTACTAGTCATTGGTTGTACCCGCAACAGCCGTAATGGCGCGTTCCTGCAGTGCCTGAGGTGGCTCAGTCACTTAGAGTACCGAGGCCGCGGATGTTCGACCAGGTACCAGTTCCACCTTGACTCCGAGATATTAGTGCCGAACATCGAGCGGCAGTCCTTTGGACGCGGGAGGCACGAGTATAAGGGAGGGCGTGATCGTCAGACGCGAACATAGGAACTGAGAAGTCTCGGGCTTGTAAGGCGGAAGTTGGGGGTTTCGCCGCGAAGTGCAAACCTTTGAGTTCCTCTCTAGATGTGTGAGCTCGAGCACGTGCCAAAAAGCCGAAGGTGTAACTGAAGAGGAACACCTACCCCGCCGGGAGATAGCTCCTGCGGGTGCCATTCAGCGCGCGAGCCGTCTGCCTCAAGAGGCGGGTACAGATGGAGGCACAAAGCACCCCTCCAAAATCGATGTGAAGAGGAACGCATATTGTCCGAGTCGGTCTTTGTAGGACTGTGTGGCATATGCTGAGCCGTGCTCCGAGGGAATGTACAAGTGGCTGACGACCACATCTCGGCGGCACTCCGTGGGCTGATCCTGCATTTAGCAGACGAGAGCGTGATTACGGGCTGCTCGAGTCGCGCCATGGGCGGAAGCGGTGCCGACGAACTCGCCGCGTTGCGTCCACAGAAGAAACGGAGAAAGTAGAAGGACAGGACTCAAGCTGATGGAACGCACGACGTATCCCGCCCGGGACATGGTGCTGGCGGGCGCGCGTGCTATCAGGCGAGGAGGGTAGTAGAGGGGACGTGTCGGCGAAGAACGTCGTTGACGATGACCCACATGGATCGAAGGTGCTCGGAGAGTGTGAGTTCGGGTTCAGACCTGAAGTGCCGACATTGCCGTAAATAAGGATGACTTGAATGACAAGAGAAGAAGTGAGAGAGGAATTGAAGGGGCCTCCTCGCCTGGATGCAGTCGGTGACGTCGGGATCCGCCCTCCTGCCGCCGTAGGTAGGTAGTAGATTGCACCAAAGTCTGTAAGTTCGACGGAGAACCGAGCTATGCGATCCGGACTACAGCAGTCGTGCAATGCGCTGGCGACAAAGAAAAAAGATTGAGGGGCATGTCCAGTGTCGTCGATTGGGAGGTCATGACAGTATCGGTTGGAAAGGCTATTCGGAAGCAAACCGTTCCCGCGACACCGGCAAAGGCACTTTCTCACGAGTCTCGCTGACCCAGGTTTGCTTCCTCCCTCGATGTAGCAGACCTCGTCCGACAAGCTCGCAGCAGAATGGATGCCGGGTGCTTTTCCTTTGCGACTTTCAGCGCATGTAAGTCTCCCAAAACTGCCCTGATCATCTTCCTAGGGCGCGTCTCATCTCTTCATTCTCATCGTCCTTAGTCGGCTCCGGACACGATGTTCCTGGCGGCAGCGCTGCCGTTCCTCAACTTTTTCACGCTTTCACAGTCGATACCGTTCTAGAGGATGTCCGGCTCGCCAGTACTCCGCGCGCCACAAGCGAGCATGTCAGAGCAAGCCCCGCCCGCCATTGCGGCGCTCGTAAGGCCGCGTCCTGGCATTAAATGGAAGGGAGTGCTCGAACGTGCTGGCTCCTTGCGCTCGCCCCCGGACATCGCTCGCCATGCGCACCCACCTTCGTTTGTATCTTCTTCTCGCTCTCGAGGTTCTTCACTCCTTTGCCGCGCCTGCGGCGAGCACCGGCCATACCCACACTGCGTGTCCCACGGTCCAACTCGACAACGCGACCGTGGTAGGCGTATCCAATGCCACGATGGGGACGAACTCCTTCCTCGGCATCCCGTTCGCTGAAGCTCCGTACGTGCGCATACTATGTCCAAGACCGGTCACGTGCTGAGAAGTGTATACTCCTAGAGTTGGTCCTTTGCGCCTCAATCTCCCTAAGCCAATCACGTCGTACAATGGCACGATCAACGCGACCAACTGGGGAAACCAATGCATCAACACGATCCCTGCTAACGTCGCGATTGCCGGCCCGTCGTGGGCGACGAGTGCCATGATCGAGTATCTGACTATCTTCGATCATCTTGAGCCCGCACCATTCGATGAAGATTGTAATGTTGTTTCGCGTTCTCCGATGTTGTATGCCATATCTGACGATCGTCTCAGGTTTGAACATCAACGTCATAGCTCCTGCGAACGCGAAGCCCACTGACAAGCTGCCTGTGATCGCCGTGAGTGTTTTTGACGTCGGAGGTCTTTCGTTGTTCTCTGAGCGTCATTTAGTATATCTTCTTCAGTATGACCACCCGTTGCCTTCCTTATCGTGCCTATAGCTGATGAGCATCCAGGCGGCTTCGACTTCAGCGGCAGCTCCAAGTGAGTGCCTGTCGTGTATGCATATGGCCTGCTAATCCAATCCATGAGCATAGCGTCGACGGGCGAGTTATGGTAAACCACTCCATGGAAATAGGAGAACCTGTTGTGTGGGTGTCTATGAACTACCGGTGAGTGACTCAATGGTGGGATTAAAATCAATGTTTGACTATGTCACGCGACATGATATCTCAGCTTAGGACGTGAGTATTCCACATTGAGCATCTCAGCAAGGTTACCGAGTTGTCCTTATAGCGTACGGTTTCTTACCTGGTAGAGAAGTTGGAGAAGCGGGAGTCGGTAACCTTGGCCTCCAAGACCGTAAGCGGTGTACAATCTTTACAGGGATGTCCAGTTGACTTTATTGCGGACACAGAACGCGAAGGACTGCGCTGGATCCAGCGTTTCATTCACAACTTCGGTGGCAATCCAGATCGAGTGATCCTGTACGTCCTCGTCTGCGCAACCAGTAGCCTCGGTATGCTCACCCGATGCGTCAGTCTCGGACTCAGCTCCGGCGCCGCGTCGGCCTCTCTCCACACCGTCGCGAACGGTGGAGACACCGAAAACCTCTTTCACGGCATTTGGGCCGAGTCTGGCGCGATCCAGCACATGCCGTACATCGACGAGCCGGTTGCACAGATTTTGTACGACAACTTCGTCAAGGCGGTCAACTGTTCAGACGTTCCCGATGGTCAGGGTCTGCAGTGTATCCGCGAGCTTGATGGGACGACGCTACAGACAATCGCTAGCGCGTCGGCGACGGAATTCTGGGCCGTAACTGCCGATGGGACCTTCCTGCAGGATTTGCCCCTGCAAGCACTTGACCAAGGAAAAGTCGCGAATGTTCCCATCATTAACGGTGAGCAGGGAGAGAACGCCGCTACTCGAGTGGCTTCCCTTATTAGCTCATTTCCTTTGTAGGAATCGCCGAGGACGACGGAACAATTGCTACCATCGCTTATCCTGACGGGGCGTACGTCCTCCTGCTTCCCCGCCTCTTGTGCTTTCCACTTACGCCCGATTCATCTTTCTGAAACGCCTAATACCGTAATACCTCTTGTAGGAACGACACGACACTTGGAATGTTCGTGCGCTCGATCCTCCCCAACATTACCTCTGACGATCTGGACCGGCTCCTTGAACTCTACCCTGACGATCCGACGAAGGGCGCGCCGTACGACACCGGCGACCAGTACCAGCTCGCGCCCGAGTTCAAGCGTCTGGGATCCCTCGCGTGCGACATCGAGTTCGACTCGCTCCACCGGCTGTTAGGGCAAAGTCTGGCCGAGTACGGCAGGACTATGTGGTCGTACTGTGAGTGTATTTTTGTGACTTTTTACCCCCGTTGTCTCATCCTTCATTACGCTTTCTCCGATCCCCTTGTGTTTCGATTTTTTCGCGATCTTGCTTGCCACGTTTGCGG
Source organism: Grammothele lineata (assembly GCA_002150815.3). Classification (NCBI taxonomy): domain Eukaryota; kingdom Fungi; phylum Basidiomycota; class Agaricomycetes; order Polyporales; family Polyporaceae; genus Grammothele; species Grammothele lineata. The sequence goes on along the minus strand of NDFF03000381.1, from coordinate 711,116 downwards.
TCCTTGGCTCTCGTGCTGACTTGGCGTGACGCGTGCACAGACTACCAACGGAATTTCATCTACGGTTTTGGTGTGGTGCGTTTTCGTCTCCTCTCTCGCTCACCGTATCGTTCGATTCTGCCCATGTCCGGCTAGATGCCGCGGAGATCTCGGTCTGCTATCCCTAGGCTTGAAGGGTCCCGAGGGCTGCACTGCTCCTGCGCGCTCGGACATAGCGCGCTACGCCGCGCGCACAAACTGAACGAGATCTGAGTGCTGTACTTGTCATGTTTGGGTTAGACTCGCGCGCTCTGGTTCCGCCGCTGACGCACTCCTTTTCTTTCACCTATTCCCCTCGGCGCACGCGTGCTACGCCCAACAGACCCACGGCACGGAGATCCCGAACATGTACGGCGGGGGCGACATGGCGGACATGCTCATCCATTTCGCGAACACGCTCAACCCGAACGGCAAGCAGCCGAAGAAGTACTGGCCCAATTACACGCTGGATGATCCGGTCATGCTTGCCTTCCAGGAGAACGACACGCTCGCGTACGTGCAGGATACGTACAGGTCAGAGGGAATCGACTTCATCAACTACCTCAACCTCGCGACCTAAGGTGAGAGTGGGATGGAATCGCTCCGGGCACGCTGGTTTCGACTCTAGTAGATGTCGGTGTTCGTTGGATGGCAGTCGTGCTTAGCTTTCGTTGCTTGTTCGCCTAGCGGATTGCAGTGCCGGTCTGTAGTAACGCTGGTATAGTAGTGGCGGCAACAAAGATGGACTGAATACTAAGTTATTAGACGTAAATGGACTATGTTCTGATCTGCAGCCAACTGCGGCGTCTTCGAGAATACGACTTCCGAATAATGTTGGACGCGAGTGAGATGACCTCGGCTCCAGGGTACGTTGGTGTTCTCTTCAAGCTGAAGCGTGCCTTCGGTTCGATGCTGGCAGCCTCGGCGCTCCCGGCTCAGGCAGTGCGTGACAGCCTTGCTTTCCATGACTCTGTGACGTAACATTGTTGCATTGCCGGCTGTCACGCTCTCCGAGCCGGCCGGAGCCAGAAACGAACGAACGACTGCCTTCTTTCCTTCGACCACGATGCTGTCTAAATCATACGCTGGCCGTCTATTGCCGTTCGACTTGAAGAGCTGAAAAGAGGCCATGAAGCGCGGGAGAGGGTAATTCTCGTCCACCTACTATCCTCAGTCATCGCAGCACAGTCATAATCGGAGCAGCCCTGCCGAGGCACACGACTCCGACGCTGGCAGCGAGACTGAATGTTCTCGGACGGGAGCTATTTTCTCCCTAGGTCGACGGTGCGTTGACGGCCCGAGACTTCTTTCATTATGGCTGACGTACGTGCTTCGAAAGGCGTCCGGGGTATGGCTCGTCTCCGGCGACTTCCTTTGCCAGTGCCAAGAATCTCGTCGACTGCGTAATGACCACACGCACTGTGTTCGCTTCTCAGCCCGACTTATGAGCGCATTGAGGTTACGGCACTGGCAAGCATATATACTCAACGCTTTGTTGGACTAGGTTGATGATTCTTCTTTGTCTTCAAACTATCTCCAGGCACATAGTTGAGGGGTATGTGAGCGTCTCATCCACCGGCTGCCGTGGGCGGTCTCTTCTCCCGGATGGATGTCCGCTCGACGCGCTTCAAATGGTCTCTATAGCGCCCCTAGTCTTTGGACTCGCATCTTAGCTGCACTCTGTATCTCCGTTCCAAGGGGCCCGCTCGGTGAGCTTGTTCCGTGAGATTCTGCCTCAACTGCACATGGATTATTTTGGCTGACTGTTCCTTGTCCCATCTGAAATGCAGGGATAGTTTCGCGCCGACGCCCGCACGACATGGCAGTTCACTTGTGCCCTTGACAAGTCTTCTTCCGGCCGTTACTGCTAGTGGCCCCTAGAATCAATCGACCGGCCCTAACTGACGCGCGGGACGGGGACGGGAGTACTGCCTGTATGACGGTATGTGGTGCGATATGCTCGTAGAGTCACGCGTATACTCAACTGCAGAGGGCACCTGCCCGCTTGTAGCATATCCGGGAGCAGATCAAAATGTCGTCTGGTCGATGGTTTCGACAGAACGCTCGATTGACCGCTTTACCTATAAAACTCGGTCAAGGTCAGCAATCCAAGCCAACACAGCGCAGGTTCACATCCAGCCCTAGACTTTCTACTCATGCGGGCCCTCTCTCTCGTTCTTTTTTCTATACAGGCTTGGCACGTACTCTCGGCACCCACTAATCAATCCTCTAATCCTACCATACAACTGGATAATGCGACCGTCATTGGCGTTTCTGACGGCAACACACGCTCTTTCCTAGGAATTCCGTTTGCCGAGTCTCCGTGAGCTTCATTATCTCTGCTGTTGTATTGCGCTCGCTGACACGGGCCTTACAGCATTGGCGACCTACGCTTACAACTGCCAGAGGCTCTTGGACCCTACAACGGGACTATTAACGCAACAGCCTTCGGGCCTCAGTGCATCAACTCGTTCCAGTTGGACGCAGTGAGCTTCCCGTCATGGATGACGCAAGCGATGATCGACTACTTCGGTGTTTTTGAAGTACCCAATCCGTCCACGTTCGCAGAGGACTGTGAGCGGCGCGTCTTCCTTAAACCCATCAGTACCTCACACGCCCTGTTACCAGGTCTGAATTTGAACGTCATCGTCCCGGAGAACGTCAAGCCTGGCCAGAAGTTGCCTGTTGTCGCGGTGCGTCTTCATACACTACGAAGCGTTCCACGGTGTTGATGCCTGAACTCGATCTTTAGTACATCTATTTCAGTGAGCACTTCTTGTCCTATTTTCGCGGCGGTTGATAACATCGTGCCACAGGCGGCTTCGAGTTTAGCGGAAGTTACAAGTGAGGTTTCAGCTATATCACATCTCTGTGGCGAAATACTTAACGCCGCTTTGGCAGCGTCGACGGGCGCATCATGGTCAAGCACTCGGTGGACCTTGGAGAACCTGTGATCTGGGTATCCGTGAACTATCGGTAAGCGCCTTGTAGCATATAGTCACATCAAACTTGCGAACTAACACCGCATAATTTGTAGTCTGGGTCGTACGTACTGTTCGTACTCGCACAAACCCATTAGCTGACGACGTACAGCATACGGCTTCCTCCCCGGGAAGGAAATCAAAGATGCTGGTATTGGGAACTTGGGCTTACAAGACCGTGAGCACACTCGCCTTGCTATTACCAGTTGATTAATTAAGGCCTGTGTTTTGTGTGCATATAGAGCGCTTGGCATTGCGCTGGATCCAGAAATACATACACATCTTTGGTGGTGATGCGTCAAAAGTCACCCTGTGAGTACGCTCCTCCTGTATGACCACAGTTCACGTTGATTCAACATCGCGGACAGCCTCGGTCTCTCTGCGGGCGCGGCCTCCGCGACCCTCCACTTAGTCGCTAATGGCGGGGACTCGGAGGGGCTCTTCCATGCTATATGGGCCGAGTCCGGCGCTTTGCAGCATATCGGCCACATAGACGACCCGAACGCGCAGATCGTCTTCAACGACTTCGTTGCAGCGACGAACTGCACTGGATCAAACAATACCCTACAATGCTTGCGCGAAGTCGATGGGGATGCTCTCGAGGAGCTCGTGAGCAACTCGGGCACGGACTTCTGGCTGCTCACGGCGGACGGGTCGTTCATCCAAGACCTTCCGCAGCTGGAGCTGGTGCACGGGCATGTGGCGCACAACGTCTCCGTGGTTCAAGGTACGCAGGACACGGCTGCTTTGACTATCCGCTTATTATCGTCTCACTATGGCAGGTATCGCCGAGGATGAGGGCACGATTGCCACATTGACGTTCCCTGACGGAGGGTGCGAAATCTGGTCTTGAGCTTTCCCTTGTCCCACGCATCTGACGCAGAGTTCCGCAGGAATGATACCAACATCGCCCACTTCTTCCAAGGAGTCTACCCCAACGCGACCGAGGAGGACGTGCAGATGATGTTGAAGCTCTATCCCGACGTTCCCGCCCTTGGCGCTCCGTACAACACCGGTGACCAATTCGAGCTCGCACCCCAATGGAAGCGTGTTGCGTCCGTAGCCGGGGACATAGACTTCGACGCGCCTCATAGGCTCATTGCACAGACGCTGGGAGATAAGCAGCCCTTCTGGTCCTACTGTACGTCACTGGTTCCTTCGGTGTTCCGACTTTGGGTTCTTGGTTCCTAACGTTGGCCGGTGCTGACGAACATTTGCGGGTGATAGACTACGAGCGCAACTTTGTCTTCGGCTTCGGCTCCGTGAGTTCCCTTCCTCATCCCGCGTAGTGCTTTGCTGATCTTAGATATCCGTTCCACTTGTTTCGTGGTGGCAGACGCATGGGGGAGAGATTCCCAACATGTACCAGGCCGGCGACATGTCGGACCTGTTCATCCACTACGCGAACACCTTCAACCCGAACCCGAAAGGCGGTATTGGGCACAACAAGACCCGGCTCGAGTGGCCCCGGTACACGAAGGCGGCGCCGACGATGCTCGTGTTCAATGGGAATGACACGTTCGCGTTCAAGGAGGACACTTACCGGCCGGAGCAGATCGATTTCTTCAATAGGCTTAACGTCCAGGAATGAAGCCGCGCGCGTGCAACTGCGCGGGCCGTCGGCGTGGTCTGGGGGTTGGGAATTACTATATCTTCCGATAATGGGCTCGCCGGTATCTCCCTTCGACTGCAGGTGATCTAATATATATTGAGAGGAGATATCATGCCCACGGCACGAGCGTGCGGCTGGGTTGAATGAGATACTGGTTTTGCACCTTAGTGTAACTCCGTAGAAGAGCTCTTAGTTGCTCTTGTATTGGGAAGAAATACGTATTAAGTTAAGGTTCCGAAGAGTCGGGCTGTCCGGTAAGCTTAAAGCTTGTCTACCACGATAATCATTATTACGTAAGCGGTCTTGGCGTCTGAACGGAGTCCATCTTTCGAGTCTGGCGGCTTGCCGGAGACCGCTCCATCCATCCTTCAGCACCTCGTTTATTTGATCATCTTTTGTCTAGCTTCCTGAATACCTCGTACGTTTCGTGCGTTTGGGACTTTGATAGTATCGGACCTAGCAGAAACTGCGGCCCGCCGCTCGAAAGATGCATTCAGGCAAGGAAAGGAGCGGATCCGGACCCGAAGGCCACTCAAGAGGCCGGGGATATTAGGCGTGATCGGATTTCCGTGTCAAATTCAAGGTAACTGGGGGGACTTTTCTTGTAAGTGTTGTCTGCTCTCGGTTCCATTTATGTTTGCCCCCCTCACACTTGCCCGGCAAGCACTCTCCCTCGCTTCCTCGTCGATATGCGGACTTTGAATGTCAAAGATAGCGCATGCTATAGACATGGCGGCCCACCGTACGCCAATGAACGGCTTTCGCATGTCGTCCCTGGAGCTTCCATGTGTGCATCAGGTCCCGAGACGCGGTCTCGTTCGGTGAGTACACGAAAGTATCAACTTCTCATCCCGGTGCCGGAAGACAGTCATCCGCTCATACGAGATATTCGTGTCCGCATGCAATCTCATGGAATGAAAATGCTTGGCCCCGTCTATGCGGGTAGCCTCTGCCAAAGGTGTACGTATTCGCCGGTAAAAGCGCGAAGCTCAAGCCTTGCCAGCAGTGGCCATCGTGCGACTTCTATCTCGTCTACACAGAAGGAAACGCTCCTTCGCCTTTGAGAGTCGGAGTATTCGGCATGTTGCCCGCAGGGACACTATAAAGATCTGCGTTGGTGCGTCCAGTCTTCCTCGCGTTCACCGAGCCATGCGATCGTTTGCCCTTGTCAGTTTAGCCTTTCAGGCTGTCCATATTCTCGCTGCAGCCCCAAATACCACCGACGCTAGTCTCCATCCGACCGTCGTCCTTGACGAAGCGCTTGTCCATGGTGTCAATGACGGGCTCACCCACTCGTTTCTAGGGCTCCCCTTTGCCAAGCCTCCGTAAGTCTTTCCGCTACCCCCTGTTAGACGCGTCTGATCGTGACCGGTCTGCAGTGTGGGAGATCTGCGCTTCAGGGCCCCTGTACCCAACGACCCTTACTATGGGGAGGTCAACGCCACCGCATACGGAAACTTGTGTTACCCCTACGTCTTCCCGGCAACCCTACCCAACTACACCACTCCAGATCAGAGAGAATACTTCACTGGCCAATTCGAGCTTCCCATCACTCCTACGTATGATGAGGACTGTAAGTGGAGCGAAGCGTGCGCGCGCTCTTGAGCTGACCATCTCTTGAGGCCTCAACCTCAACGTTATCACCCCGTCTTTCGCCACAAAAGGCGCCAAGTTCCCTGTAGTCGCTGTACGCCCGCCCGTCGCTTACTTGAGCGTGTTACCGCTGATCAGTCTTGTTACAGTATATCTTTTTCGGTACGTTTGCCTATCAACAATGTTCCACATACAGGATTCGTCTGAGCACGACGCGGGTTCTCTAGGCGCTTTCGAGTTTGGTGGAGGTTATGAGTACGTCTTCGGCCGCACAACATCATGTGAACGAGTCTCACTCTTGCCCGGTAGTTTGGACGGAAGGTACATGGTCAACCGCTCCGTTGAGCTCAATGAACCCGTTGTTTGGGTGGGAATGAATCATAGGTGCGAAAATCATAGTCAAGTTCCATTCTTTCAATACTAACCGTAGGGCTGCCCAGACTGGGACGTGCGTATTACTCGAATATCGCGTGTCCGAAGGGGGCTAACTCAGTGCCGTCACAGCTCTGGGGTTCCTTCCTGGCAAAGAGATCAAGGATGCCAATGTCGGGAACATTGGGCTAAGAGATCGTATGTTTGCCTGTCCCAGCATATTTCACGGCTCCTGTGATTTGACTCTAGCTTTTGTTTGCAGAACGTCAAGCCCTCAAGTGGATACAGCAATACATACCAGAGTTCGGCGGCGACCCTGATCGGGTTACTCTGTAAGAGCGCTTGCTCGCCCTTGCGCTGCGTTGTGTCTGAAGCGCCTGACATGCTCTTCACAGCCTCGGGTTTAGCTCAGGTGGCATCAGCGGCGCGCTCCAGACTGTAGTCAACGACGGCGATTCCGAAGGCCTCTTTCACGCGGTCTGGGCCGAGTCTGGTGTGATCCAACCCGCGCCTTGGATTGACCAGCCTAGCGCACAAGCTGTGTACGACGCGTACGCGCAAGCGATGAACTGTTCGGACGCAACAGACTCGCTCGCATGTCTCCGCGAGGCGCCGATCGACGCCTTGGTCAACTCGACAGGGATTCCGTCCACATTGTGGCAGCCGCACGCAGATGGCGACTTTATAACAGACACTCCCCAGAAGCTCTTGAAGGAGGGAAAGAATGCGCGAGTGCCTGTCGTAGCTGGTAAGTTTTACTTTCTGGATGCCTTTCGTGAGCCGAATTGAGCGCGTACCCATTCCGTCCACCCTATGTAGGAAATGCGAAGGACGAAGGCACTCTCTTCGCCATTGGTGTACCAGCATCCGTGGAGTGCGTGGTCTTGCCAACATTGTGTATGGTCGCAAACTAACACCCTCCCACATAGCGATGACACATTGGTCGCCGAGGTGATCAAGAAGAGTTACTACGCCAGCATCAGCGACGCAGACATGCAAAAACTGTTAACTCTGTATCCGAACGACCCCGCTGTGGGAGCGCCGTACGGAACGGGTAACCTATACGAGTACACCCCAATGCTCAAGCGCATCGCGTCCATGCTCGGGGACATCACGGTCGATGCAGTCCGCCGCTTCTTCGTACAGACCACGAGCGCGCAGGAGGGCAGTAAGGTGTGGTCATACTGTGAGTGGCCGATCTGTTTGCGTCCGCAACTCTAACACTAACATGACACAACGCGACCCTGACAGTCTTCGAACGCCACGACGTCCCCGGTTACGGCTCGGTACGTGCATTCCATGTACCACCGCCCGCGCGCCCCGGCTGACGTTCCCATTTCTCCGTAGACGCACGGCTCCGAGATCCCCGACATGTACTCCGGCGGGGACATGCAAGCGCTGTTCATTCACTTCGCGAACTGGCATGATCCAAATGGAGCTCCAGGGGCGCGCATCGCCACCTGGCCGACGTACAACCCTGACTGCCCGGTCAGCATGGACTTCTATGGCAATACGTCGACGAGGATCATCAACGATACGTATCGCGAGGAACCGATTGAGCTGGTCATGCAACTCAACTACGATATTCAGTGGCAGCAATAGGCGGCGATCCTAGAGTACAGTGTACAGGTAGAGTTGTACTACACGGCGGCCGCGCAGTCCGACGCCAGTGCCAGGCGATCTTGGGGTTCTGGCCTTGGTGATTACTTTCAACAGTTGTATGCAAAATGCGGCCATCGCGTAGGCGTCGTCGGAATATACAGCATTTAGTGCACGCGACGTCGTGAACCAATCATGAGCCAGAGAAGGTATGGGTAAGGATAGGCGCCTTGACGCGTGACGTCATCGGTCCTCGTGTTGGACTCGAGCCCAACTCCGAGTCGGGCTTGTCGACGTCGTACGCTTCTTCCAACTGCTACACCCGTCCCTTGCTAGCCTTCCGAGATGCTTCATAGTCAACTCAGAACTTGGCCCCAATGCTTCAATGGTGTGTGTATAGGTGAGTCTTTGGCGACTCATTTCCCTTTCGTGTATGCCAGGCATCACGGGCTCATCTTTGGCAAGACTACGACTTCATTTACTACGCGAGGAGCATAAACACGGGCACATTGCGTGCATACATTGAGGCTGTAATCACTGCGACTCCGGAGAGCCATACACTTCAATCAAGCACTTCAGATCGACTTCTAGATTGAAGGTCAGCCTATGCAATACGACTCGCTTTTACAATCGTACTCACCGCGTATTACGCTGATTGCTTAGGTCGAGGGGACAATGACCGAGGACGTGCCGGGAGTCGAGCAGAAGTTGTTGTCAAGCCGCGTCCCGCAGCTGCTGAACTGGTTGCAGCTCCCGCTGCATCCACCGTGGTCGCAGAACCCGACGTTCGCCGTCGCGCTCAAGCATGCCGTCCCCGGAGTGCTCAGGCACGTAGCACCTCCGTTGTACACCGTGCAGCTGCCCCCGCACACATTGTTGGTCCGCTTGGTGCAGTACGTGACCATGACGTTGGCGCGCTTGGTCAGGCTGGAGGACGCGGAGGAGTTGGTGTCGATGGGCTCTCCGACGTAAGTGATGTCGGCGTCGGTGGTGGCGAGCCAGTTCTTGAAGTCGTCCTCTGACATGAGGTTGACAGCCTAGATTGGTAGATGCCAGTCAGATGGCATGAAGCAGGAAAGGGATGGTACCGGAGGAGACTTACAGGAGCAGGGCTGGCGACGACGTGTGTGGTGATGGCGGCGATGGCGGCGGCGAGAGTGAAGAAGGAGGTGGTGAAGCGCATATTGGAGACGGTGTAGGGGCGAGTGAAGCTGGTGAGGCTGATTGTCTGTGTTGGTTGTTCTGGTGAACTGGCGACTCTCGCTTTCTGACCCTCTCTTTTATGTTCTTCAGATCGCTGCGATCGTCGAGGCTGTTGTTCCTTTCAGTACGCCTCTCGTCATGGGCGAAGCAACGATCATTGTGGTGGAGTTCGGTGGAGGAGCAGTCGCGACGACACCTCGTGCATAGGTCCCTACACAGGTACCTACGCATTCCGCTGTCTTTCTGCACTGTTTACACTTGCTAAACGAATATGTTTGTCTTTTATTAGCAACATCCTGAGGCCAAGGCGTCTCAAATGCGGATTCGTGGAGCATGGTGGAGGAACAGTCGCGACGAAACCTCGGGTGCCACCGCATCCGTTTCTACCCTCACATCCACGGATGACTTGGTGAGCATGGTTGTGCTGCGAACGTACTCGCCTTCCTGATTCATCTGTCGAGAGGTTTCCACTGGGCGGTGTGCCCGAGCGCTCCGCCAGCGGCGGCAAGGTGGCTGATAGCTCTCGTGACGTCGGCGCAGTTACTCCGTGGGACAACGTCTGGCGTCACTTGTATCCTCCGGACGGCACGACGTGTGTTTGGCGTTGCAATGTACCAACTGTCCGTCGACTTGACGAAGCGCCTCGCTCAAGTTCCGACGAATTATTTCTGGCACAGGTACGTATGTTCTTCCCTAAGTCGATGCACGGGGCTGACAGTATAATAGCTCGTCTCGGTGCGATACTGTCGGAGAAAATGAGCCTCGGATGCATTCGCGACCGAGCCGTCGGCCACTCAAACTACGCGTTCATTCACATTTCGTCGGTGTCGTTTGTCAAAGTCGATTCTGCTTCAGCTATTTCGGCGCGCGGGTCCGATTCCGCGGATGTCGGCGAAGACATCTTTGTGCCTTGGGAAGTGGCGGAACGCAACGGCCACCGCTTCTCGACTATCCGGAAGACAGGACATTGACGTCTTCATTTCTATGCGCCCTTGTTATCGTACGTTATTGAGATGCATAGGTTTTTCCTGTATGCGGCTTGCTGACGAGGGGATTCATTACCCAAGAATAGTTGAGATTCCTCTTGAAATTTCGAAGGGCCCTTACCGTATGCCAGCCTCATTATACCGGATGAGATGTCATGTTCTGCAGTAATACTTGTAACTTCCCTCTCTATGCTAGCGCTTGTTGTCTCAACCATTTGACCTCAGCGGCGACAAGCAGCACAAGATACCCTGCGCGCAACCGAGTAAGCAATGAACTTCCCTTTTGGCACGAATCCGGTCGGGAAATCCGATGCCTCTTCCCCCGTGCTCGGTCGGTTCCTACATTTTTGCATTTGTTTCTCAGCTTACGCCCTTTTCAGATGGCGCGACATGGCATTCCTGTGGATACCCTCGTGGCCACACGAACATAGGAGCCCATCTCCCTATTTCGAAGTAGTCGCCACCTCTGTAGGGGTACCCAGTACTTCCTTCTGTAATGACAAATTCATCTCATTTTAAACAGGAAATCCCCTAGGGAGGTTTCCGTATCGGACCACAGATTCATGCATCAAGAAGCGATATCCCTCCCGAATCAACAGTTCTAATGACATCATCGCATTCCGACTTTGGCGGCCCGCGTTGAAACTCATTGCTCGTAGCGCTACAATTTCTCTCGAATTTGAATGATACACGTTACGCAGGATGTTCGTCGCCGTTGATTCTTGCACCCATGCTCTTGCGTGGTACTCATCAACGTCCTTATGCCGTACGATTCAATCCTCCTGAACGTAAGCCCGCAAAGAGAAGTAGCCAAGTGAGCTCTATTCGATCAGAAGCGCCATAATCACTGACTTCTCTTTTTTGGCGGCGCCGAAAGCGTCTTCGATCAAGAGCCCGCTCCTGAAGCTGAATCATGTCAAGCACCAAAGCTGTCTATCGCGGTGCATATGCTTGTCAAACGCTCCCAACCGTAGGGCGCAGCCGCGTCTCTACGTCGTCTTTATGGTCGGAACATGAAGCTTTGAAGGCAGTGTGATTTGGGCGCTCTATGAACAATCTCACTGCGCTCTACACCCTACTCGCTCTCGCTGGCGCGGTGAGGAAGACAGGCATGGAGGACGTTCCTCCTTTTGGTGAGCCTTTATTCTTCCGAGGTTACGTGTCTCACGGAGACATGTCATCTAGTCCTGGCTGGTGCCGAAACTTGTCGCCGATATCATACCTTCTCCGACTCACCGAAGCCGACCATGCCTCCCTCATATAAAGCTCGGGGCTGAGGGAGCCCTTCAGACAGTGCGCTCGACATTCTCACCACCATGATTCGTTGCGTCCTCCTCACAACCCTCGCCCTTGCGCTTCACGGGTTGTGCGCCTCTGCGGGCTCGACACCTACCTCCTGTTACCCTACGCCGACGGTCCACCTCGATTCCGCCCAAGTGTATGGTACATCGGATGGTGACACCAACGCATATTACGGCCTCCGCTACGCCCAACCTCCGTACGTGCCTCCCCATGACGCCCGTCCTTACCCCGCAGTCGCATTCTCGTCTCTCGTCCCTCATGTGATACATCTCTTCCACGCAGCACGGGAGAACTCCGACTTAGCACCCCAGTCCCCAACGATCCGTATTCGGGCACGGTTAATGCCACCGCGTTCGGGAACCTATGCTACAACTTCGTCCAGGCGCCGCCGCCTCTTCCGACATGGCTAACTACCGAACAAGAGCAGTTCCTAGCCATCTTCAACGAGCCACCACCAGCGCCCTATGACGAGGATTGTGAGTGTATCTGGATATACTCGGATTCTAGGCGAAGGATAAGCATTCAAATAAAATGTATATGATCAGGTCTAAACTTGAATGTAATCACGCCTACGAAGATCAAGCCAGATGCTAAGCTTCCTGTCGTCGCGGTACGTTCGACGAACATATCATTCTCCAGAATCTGATAGCTGTCATTAGTACATCTTTTTTGGAGCATTCGAATTCGGAGGAGCCTACGAGTATGTCCCCCTTTTACGCATATGGACGGTCTAATCATATGAATGTAGCGTCGATGGCCGCGTGATGGTCAAACGCTCCGTCGAACTTGGGGAGCCTGTCATCTTCGTCTCCATGAATCACAGGTTAGCTTACGTGAATTTATGTTTACTGACTCTGCTGAATGACCGCAATAGGCTAGGACGCAAGTTCTTTCCTTTTATCTAGGAGTATTTGCTGACGTGTGGCGATAGCTCTCGGGTTCCTCGCTGGGAAAGAAGTCAAGGACGCTGGGGTTGGAAACCTGGGCATGCAAGACCGTAAGTAACCCTCCGGGTCTTCCCGTCGGACTATCCTCAACATTGCCCCCTGCCTGTAGAACGCGAGGCTCTCCGATGGATCCAGAGGTACATTTCAAAGTTCAACGGAGACCCCAACAAGGTTACCCTGTGAGGATAATTCTTCATCGCTTTCCTGTACTTGAGTGTTAACATCACCTTGTCCAAGCTTCGGTTTGAGCTCGGGTGGCGTCTCTGCCGGCCTCCATCTTGTCTACGGCAATGGCTCTACCGAGAATCTCTTCCATGCAGTGTGGGCCGAGTCCGGCGCAGTACAGCCCATTGGTTATATCGACGCTCCCCAGCCCCAGACTGTATACAACACTTACGTTGCATCTCTCAACTGTTCTAACACGACGAACACGCTGGAGTGCATTAGACAAGCTCCGATCGATGCCGTAACGAACGCGAGCGCCGCCGGTACGGGGGTCGTGTGGACTCCAAATGCGGACGGAAGCGTCTTCGAGGACCTACCGCAGCAGATGATTCTGGACGGCAGGCATGCGCGCGTCCCGGTTGTGGCGGGCAAGTTCACCCTTTTATTGCCGTCTGCAGTAGTAAAGACTGATTCCTTTCCGGTTCAGGGAATGCCGAGGACGAAGGCACGTTGTTCGCGGTGAACATCCCCGACATAGAGTGCGTTATCTCTAAGGAACTTGTCTGCACAGCGCTCACCAGCCCTGCTACGTGCACAGCAGCGACGAAGAGTTTATTGAACTCGTCAAGATCGCGTATTATCGCAACATCTCCGACGCGGATGCGCAGACGCTTCTACAGCTTTACCCCGACGACCCTACTGTGGGCTCCCCATACGGGACAGGCACCGACTTTCAGTACACGAAGATGCACAAACGCATAGCGTCGTTCGAGGGCGACGCTGGTGTCGACTCTATCCGCCGCTTCTTCTCTCAGCAGCTGAGCTCGCGGCAAGACGTGTGGTCGTACTGTGAGTATAGTGTGAGCGTGTGAACATAGTGCGCCTCCAGTGATGAACGATCTTCATGTGCAGATTACCGGAGGAACTACGTCGCCGGCTTCGGCTCGGTCAGTATATCGGGTGTTTCTGGCGTGTCGGTGCTATGTCCTAACTTGTATTCCTCTCTATCTTCCCTTCCAGACTCATGCGTCCGAGATCCCGGACATGTACTCGCCAGGCGGAAACCTGCAAGACCTCTTCATTCAATTCGCGAACACGTTCGATCCGAACTGTGCGCCCGGGATCGAGCAAGATTGGCCCAAGTACAATAATGCAACCCCTGTCCTGCTCGACCTATCGGGGAACACGACACTGGGGCTCACGAACGACACATACCGTGCTGAGCCGATCGGGTTTCTCATCAACTTGAATACGAAGATGCCCTGGCCAAACTGAAAGGTTTTAGGCCGGTCGGTGAAGCGGTGATATCTGTAGGTGAACAATACCTCGAGCGAGTGCCAGGACCTTCGGATGCTCTCCCCATACCGATAGACACTGCTGCCACTGTGTAACTGCTATCTGCTCCCTCACGGGCATTTATACACTATATCGCCGACTCTCATCTCTCAGACATAGATGACTCTCGTGCCAGTCGACCATGATGAGTGCAGTGAGTTGGGTTCCCGGACTCAGATGGCCTGCTGCCATGACAACTCAAATATTAGGAATGACGTCATTGCAAACTTGCGACGTCAGCGTAGCCTATCCTACCCTACTTCCACAACGCGCGCTATGACTCTTGGAATACTTAACGCACCAGTGTCAGCACTTGCCACCCGCTGAGAAGTTGAAGGGACATACTAAGATCCTCTGCATGTGGACCTTCCAACTTGACCTTCGACATGCCACCAACACGATTACCTCAGCCACTGCGTAAGCGCTTAGCGGGCTATGATCGGGGCCCCGGAGACTCCTGTCGGAGACTCGGGGTACTACTTTCAAGTTCCACCAGCGGTTTTCCACCACACTCCTTAGCTAAACTTCCGGTGAGTAGTATATTGACGATCAGATATGCCTCGGAAATTTCATTGATTCATAATCATGACATTCTCTAGGTCATATGTAAATGCGGCGGTGGGACTCCGCCCGGAGCAGGAGGCCAACTTGAACCGTGACAGCGGGATAAGTTGGAGAAACGCAAGCAGTACGAAGAGCGTGGCACAGTATCCGGGACTTGTTCAGCTCCTTGACGGCCGCAAGATTTGCAATAGGTATCGTAGCTGTGATTCTGATGGGTTTCTGTGTACGGCACCATACGTCTTCACGAGGCCTGATACATGCACGACTATGGCGAGATGAACTACCTTCTTTTTACTACAAGTGGGTTCATGAGGTCGCTGACCGAGTTAGATCTCTTGATGATAGCCTTGGACGTTCGTTTCAACATACCTCTTTACAAGATGGTGGCGTGCTGAGTCTGTGGCTCGTATCAGCGGCGTTCGAGTCAAATTTGGCAGGTTTCAGGTCCACCGCGAGGTGCACGGACTTTCAATGTCATATGGGTGGCTCGTCGAGTATTGTCAGATCGTTGGTGTGGGCCGCGGTGTACTGTGAGTGGCACTTCTAGGGAAAGCACAAGTACTTATATCCATGCTCTGCTCCATCTAGGCTGTTTGAGGATTGCTCTACCGCATGGCATGAAACTCGAGCGTGCACTAGTACAAATATAGGGTTACTGCACCGTCCAGCTACATTCATTGGGCTGAATATCTTCCGGGGACGGTCAGTCTGATGACTCTGGTGAAAAAAAGGTCTGGGTGCGTAGGGCCCCACCATCAGTCTTCGCTAAACTGACGTGTCATGTAAATAAGCATATGTGACAGATTCCAAGAGCTGGCGGTGGATCAGCAATCCTTCCTGAAGAAGTCTATATGATGTGCATGGAAAATGGTGTTGTTGTTTCGTCCGCAAGCGAGACGCACTGAACTCGTGCGCTGTAGGGAAGCGTATAAAACGTTTGAACGTGAAGAGCGGCTGGCCATCCTGCCAAGAGGTTTCTACGACATGCGTCTTCTGATCGCCTTCTTCGTCATCGCGCAGGCGATATCCGCCCTCACTGCGACTACAACTGTCCAGATCAGCAATGCCACGTTCATTGGTGTATCTGATAACTTCACAGATGCGTTTTATGGTGTTCCATACGCTCAACCTCCGTGAGCATCTCTATCGTCTGTGCTTGAAGACGGCTCATCCGATAACGTTAGTATTGGAGATCTACGTTTCGACGTCCCTCAGCCCATACGGTCCTATGTAGGGACCATAGATGCGACTGTGTTCGGAAACCTCTGCATCAACTTCAACAACGAGACTGGCCCTGAACCACCCTGGATGACTCCCCAGATGGAAGCATATCTGGGAACTTTAGATGCTATGCCGGCTTCGTCAACGTTCAGCGGGGATTGTGCGTCATCTCTAGCAAGGGCTTAGGACCACGCTAACACGTGTCTTCAAAGGTCTCAATTTGAACGTCATTACCCCGGTGAATACCACCTCAACAGACAAGTTCCCGGTTGTCGCCGTAAGTTGGTGTCCAATCTCAAACACAATGGTAGCTGATTTGCGCGGTTTTAAAATGCAGTACATCTTTCTTGGTAATTCCTTCTGGCACGATCGCACTATCCGCGCTAACAGTTGCCGACCAATCCAGGTGCATTCTCGTTTGGCGGAAGCTCCGAGTGAGAGCAGTGTGCTTGAGCGATAAAATTGGTAACTTATTGACACAAATTTCTCATAGCGTCGACGGCCGTATCATGGTCAACCGCTCGATGGAGCTCGGAGAGCCTGTAATTTTCGTATCAATGAACTATCGGTGAGCGTGCTCCTGGATTTACGAGGGTTTCCTGGACTCAGCTGTTGATCCTCGCGTCAACAGTCTAGGGCGTGAGCGTCACTTTAGACTCTCGGCGTAGATCGGGCACTGATGACCTAATCTCAGCTTACGGCTTCCTTCCGGGTAGAGTGATGAAGGACGCCAAGGTCGGGAACCTCGGACTGCAGGATCGTGAGTGGCGCGCCGTCATACTCGTTGGTCGAGAGTATATCCTGATGGTCGATTTCAGAGCGCGAAGCTCTCCGTTGGATCCAGAAGTACATCGCCGACTTTGGTGGCGATCCCAATCGGGTCACCTTGTAAGACCCTCTTACCCACTACGCGCCCCTGCGTCTTCTGGCTGACACCTGCGCTATTTTGGGCAGGGTAGGGCTAAGCTCTGGTGGCGTGTCGTCGGCGCTGCACACCGTCGCCAATGACGGGGACACCGAAGGATTATTCCACGCCGTCTGGGCCGAGTCAGGAGCGGTACAACCTGTGGGTTGGATCGATCTCGCGCCAGCGCAGGCGACGTACGATCGCTTCGCCCAGTCATTGAATTGTACTAGCACGGACACACAAGCGGCGCTCGCGTGCCTTCGGAACGCCTCTACAGAGGCGGTGGATGCGGCTGCGCGCGAACTAGGGGTGTGGTCTCCTCATGCGGATGGGACATTCATCACAGAACTTCCCCAGAAGCTCCTCGTTAGCGGGAAGGCTGCGCGGATCCCAGTCGTCGCAGGTTAGTGTATATTTAGCTCGGGCTTCAGGGCACTCGCAAGAGCCTAACTGCGGTCGCGCGCGATGTTTTCCGCGTCTTCACAGGAAACGCTGAAGACGAGGGTACAGCACTGACAGTAGAGAGCCCATCCATATCGTACGTCTTCTCCGCACTTGCGCCTGCGACCGCGTGGTTTTGTGTTAGCTGAAACGCATGTTACCACTACCTTCCTTGTTCGTACGCTGCGAAAACAGGAATGACACGCAACTCGAGGCCACGCTCCGGGCAGCATACTATGCCAACATCAGCAATGCAGACATGGCGCGCATACTCGCGCTGTACCCCAATGATCCCGCGCTCGGTGCGCCGTACGATACTGGTGATCTCTATGTCCTCACGCCTATGTACAAGCGTCTCGCGTCTATCGCGGGCGACGCTGGCATAGACGCAGTCCGCCGCCGCTTTGTGCGCGCGTTCGCAGAGCAAGGGCAAGACGTCTGGACGTATCGTACGTCTTTCCTTTTGCCTTTGAAGGTCGGTTATCATTGGGGCACTAACCGAGTGTGGGTCAGGTTACGCGCGCAACCGCGATGTCATACCCGAGTACGGCGCGGTATGTGGTCTCGCGCGCGCGCATCGTCATACGGTTGTGTCTCATCGTTGACGCGCGCAGACTCACGGCTCGGAGATCCCGAACATGTATGGGGGCGGGGACATGGCTGACATGCTGATCCGCTTTGCGAACGTGCTCGACCCCAACGGTCGCTCCAACATCACCAACTCTACTAGCGGAAACGCTACAAGTCCTTTGACCTGGCCGAAGTACACGCTGGAGAAGCCCACCATGCTAGAGTTTGTCGGTGATTCGAACACGTCCTTGACGCTCGCTGAGGACACCTACCGCGAAGAGGGTATCAGCTTCTTGATGGAGCTCAACTTGGACAATACTTGGCCGTATTGAACTGCCAGATGTATCATGGGAACGAAGCCATACACGAGTTTAGGCTGTCGTTGAGGTAATTCGCTCTTATGGTATGACTTGTAATGGAGATCACGTTAATGCCAGAGTGTTTGAGACGTTCAGCACATGTCAACTTCGAGATTTGAACTATGGCCGAAGACTGCAGTCATACGACGACCATGTTTAAAACGAACTCGAAGTACATTGGTAGAGCCAGAGACGGCCAACAGTACTAATACTTCGAGGAATGTCCATGAACTCACTCCGTCGTCTCAATACGTACGACGAGCTTCGTTCCGCTCACTTTGCCCTCCGCTAGGCGCTCCAGCCCCGCGGGGATCCCGGTCAGACCCCCAGGAAGGACTTCGACTCTGTTCGGCTATGATGGAAAGCCGAGATGTTCAAGTTAGATATACGCGACGGCGCCAGATTGCAACAAGATACTCACCATAACTTCGCCCGTTCGCAGCCAATCGCTGAGATGTGCGAACAGAGCGTCCCCAACCGCGACATTGGCCGGGAGAGTGAGCGTCGCGATCGGACACGCGAGGCGCTTGCCGTCGTCTGGCGTGCGCGCGACGCGCTCTGCGAGGAGCGGCGCGGCGCGGGGGTTGGAGGTAACGAGCGCGCCTCCGTCTCCGAGCGCGTCGTACGCCAAAAGAAGGGTGCTGGCTTCACCGATCGCGTCGTACGCGTATGCCACGGGCGTGCTGGATGCGATAGACGCGATAGAGGAGAGGAGCGCCGGAGCGGCAAGCGAACGGTCAAGGACGTGCGTCGCGCCAAGTGACTTGAGGTACTCGGCATGAGAGAGGGAGGAGGTCGTTATGATGGGGGAAAATCCGTTGAGGCGTGCCATCTGGATCGCTTTATATCCAGAGTTCGCGTCAGTGAAATGCGCGCGAGACCGAGGAAACGTCGCGCAACGTACCGAACTGCCCCACGGAGGACGAGCCTCCCATAACAAGTGCGGGCTTGCCCGCGTACTTCGTCTTGCCGCCCTCTTCCCAAGGAGCAGGGAGCCCTGCGGACAGCTCGGTAGAGACATGACCCCAAATGCCGCTCACGACCGTGGCAATGCCGAGCGGGATGGACGCGGCCTGCTCGAAAGTGAGGTTGTCGGGAATCTTCGGGCGCAGGGATCAACAGTTTGTTGGAGAACAAGAATATAGAGATGGCCAACCTTGGCTGTGTGCGCGGCAGGGCAGACACAGTACTGCTTGAACGTTGCTCGAACAGGGTCGAAACCTCCGGGGAAGAGGCTACAATAGAGAAAAGTCAGCATAGGTGTTTAGCTAGCGAGCGAAAAGCACTTACACCTTGTCGCCCTTGACGACGTTCGTGACCTCCGCGCCGATCTCTTCGACGATTCCCGAGCCATCAATGCCGCCGACTGACGGGTATTGCTCGACCAAGGGAGGCGCGTATTTCTGGATCTTCCAGTCGACGGGATTTAGCGCTGCGCAAACCACTTTGATGAGAACCTCCTTCGGGCCGACCGGTGCGATCGGATAGTCGTTGACGAGCGCCCAAGGGGCGCGCGCAACCGGGAGGGTGAGTGCTTTCTGGACTGCCATGTCTAGTTGCTAGCTGGTTGGATTCGTGAGTGTTGGAGTGTGAACTGAAAACGGCGGAATCGGGATGTGGTGAGAGGCGTCATGTCGGCCACGCAGGTTATATAGGCGGTCTTTTCCGCGCGCCGTCCATCGCCAACGACGGGTCAGAAGAGGAGTTCGATAACCGCGCCCGTCGTGCTCGCCGTGGACAGCGGGCCCGGGTGTGTCGCGCCGCCCTGCGCGTGCGTCATCGCGCGGCACGACGGTGACAAGGCCTAATCAAGCGCTGGTTCCTCGGAGGCCGTGGTGGGTCGGGAAGATTGTATGCAGAGAGGCCACGCTAAAGTCGGAGTCGGAGGCGGATTTCGCTGTGGATTATGCCCCACTGTAGTTCCATTGTTGATAGGAAAACACTGCGACGTCGGCACAGTGAGGTCCTCGCACAGCTTCGGGTTGATCGAGGGGAGCACTGACTAAGATGCTCACCAACGACGACTACAGGTCTCCATTGCAGGGGTTGTCAGCATCGGGATGCAAAGTTCGGAGGAGAGATCCGGGTGTGTTTCGTTCCGGGACGATTCCTCAGTCGTGGTATGAGTAGGGACGGCCGCAGACAGCGCATCATTGCGGGCAGTAACTTTGCGCTACCTCACGCTACGTGACACCTGCAGAGCTGAGAATACGGGGTCGCAGGCCGCAGAGTCTAGGTGGTAAAACACGTGTTATCTGAGTATACAAGATCTACCTTTACAAGCAGGCTTTCTTGAGGGCTTTGGCACAAGGGGTCATTGGTGTACATTCATGGACTGAGGGAAGGGAAGAAGGTTCTGCTAGTAGTTCTCTAAGCGCCTATGAGCGTCTGCCATTATTTTGGCGCTTTATTGCCACGTGGCATTTTAGTGGCCCACTGCGCCGCCGCCTGCCTGAAGCTTCAGCTTCGTGTTCACGCTCAAATACTCTAGATCACCTCTTCGACATCTCACGCTGACCCCGTATAGCGCAAGATGGCATCTGCTACATTGATGCTCGTTTCAAAAAGCCAATTACAAGCCGTCAGACTCCATCCTAGATTCCTGTCCAAGGCAGCGACAACCTGTCGAAGTTCATCGACATAAATCCGACCCCGATACTCTTGAGGCCATACATCACGTCTTCCCGCTCAAGCTACGCCGAGAATACCCCAGCCTAAACAGCACCCTCGTTCTACGAGACAGCCAGTAAGTCGTACAGTTGACATGTGGTACCGCTCTGTGCGTCTCGTTTTCTACTATATTGATCTAAAATTATGTATCTCATAGACTAGTTGCAGCGCCGAAGAGTTTCCTATCGAACACACATTTATATCATCCATTTGCAAAGCAATGGGTTCGGACAACGATATGACCATTTGCGGATGCTCCGGCATTGACGACATTCCTCTCAATACGCATAGGGTCTTGCGGTGACACCTGTATGTCCCGGTTTCCTCACTTCTTACTTCTTTGTTGAGCTGACTGAACCGCTTCTCAAGACGCTGAGTGATGAAATGGCTTCACGAATGCCGAGGAAGCCGTGTCTAGTGCGTTTTGAGAGTGAGTACTCCTCGAGCGATCCTCCCTTCCTACCAGGGTACTAAGTCTAGGCTTATCTTTAGTCATTTTTGCTAGCTTGATCACCCGGTCGTCTTTCACCTCGTACTATATGGTTCGGCACCGAGCAAAGCACTCGACAACCCGGTCAGCAGGCCTTCGTAGACCAACATCGCCGCGTTCCCGAGCGCGTTCGAATACCAGCCGAGGTTGAAGACCTCAGAATCCGAGATGGATACTTAAATAAAGAGGTGGCTGTCTTTATCGCTTGCCCTCAATTACCTGTGCCTCCATCTCTGCTCAACACCCATGGAGCTCTCCAACGAGATCATTTGGGTCGCTGCTGGTGTCCTATTTGCTCTCTACGCGTATAAACGAATCTTCGATCCTGTAAGCATATTCATGCCGTAAAGTGACATGTCTTTCAGACCGTTCACGACGTTTCTGACTCTAGCTTCGCCTCATTCCTACTGCGGGAGAGTGGTCCGACCCTCTCTTTTCCTACATCGACGCTTGGAAATTCCTAACCTGCGCGAAGACTCTCGTGGAAGAAGGCTACTCCAAGGTGTGCCGAGTGAACCGCACATACCCTGAGAGCCAATAGGGCCTCCTTACTGACCCATACGTATCTTCACACGGATGATCGCTCCTCTCCTTTTCTGCAGTACTACAACGGCGTGTTCAAGCTCGCCCTTCCAGACCAGTGGCTTGTAGTCGTGTGCGGGCAAGAGCTCGTCGACGACCTCAGGAAGCGACTCAGCTCCGAGTTTTCGTTCGTTGAGGGTGTTCAGGAGGTGCGTTTTGATCGTTGTCCCTCTCCTTCTCGCGATTGAGTTGCCCCCGTGCGGCTCGCCGCCCCCTTTCTGTGGCGTTTGTACGAGCGCGGGTGACGGCATTCTCGGGTCGCCGCCTCTTCTCCTTATTATATTTCGAGCGCTCATTTCTGACAATTCGCGCCCTCCCGAAATAGTTCATCCGTACAAAGTACACTCTCGGCCCGGACTCACACGATGATCCATACCATATTTCGATCGTGAAGGACAAGATGACGCGCAATCTCGCCGCGCTTATGCCTGCCGTTGCCGATGAAGTCGCGGCAGCTGTGTACGAGCATGTGCCTCCTAGTGAAGGTAAGCCTCGGTGCTGCCTCACTAAGCCCGAATCCGTAGGCGGCTAATACTGGAGCGTGCGATGTTTTAGATTGGATGCCGGTGGACTTCATGCGAGAAATGAACAAAGTCGTGTCGAGGGTGAGCAATAGAGCGTTTGTCGGATTACCACTCTGTGCGTCTTGGCCCAACGCGACACTGACTGCTGTATTTTCGCAGGTCGGAACCCAGAATACGTGAGGCTGACGATCGCTTTCGTGGACGACCTCATCAAGGATAGGAACATCATCAACAGATACCCAAAGTTTCTCAAGGGGTAAATCGGGAGGAGTTGGGGACGTCAGGACACCCTTTCCGACTGACATATTTTTTACAGTTTCGTCGGAAGCATGGTCAACAACATGGCTCGGACTGTTCGTGCTACGTATGCGCAAGTCAAACCTTTCGTGGAAGAGAGGAGAAAGTTGCTGGCCGCACACGAAGACAACTGGGAGGGCAGGCCGGTTCGCGTGCTTTCCTTTTCACAAGCGAGGTGTTTGGATACTGAACTTTTCCGATCCTCGCAGACCGACGTGTTCCAGTCAGTTCTAGACCATATTCGGGACCGTGGAAGCCCCGACGAGTTCATTGCTCAGCGGCTTCTCCTAATCAATTTCGCGGCCATCATTACTTCTTCTATCGTATGTTACCCGTTTTCATGCTGCGCCTTGAGCGAGCACTCGGCCGAGGTGCAAGCTGACACACCTTCATAGAGCCTTACCCACGTGCTGTACCATCTCATCGCCGACCCCTCCCTTGTGCAAGAGCTGCGCGAGGAGATTGAACCTATCATTGTTGCGGAAGGATGGACGAAAGAAGCGATAGACAGGATGTGGAAGACAGACAGCATCTTCAAGGAATCGCAGAGATTCAATGGTATCAACATCCGTGCGTATCTGCTCTCTCACGCGACGTCTGACACCAACTGAACAGTCGCCTCAGTTTCCATCTTCCGCAAGGCCATGCAAGACACCGTTCTCGCAAACGGCACTCGCATTCCGCGAGGCACGCTCGTCGCTGCTGCAGCTCGCGGTGCACACCATGACGACGCCAACTACGAACATGCCCAAGAGTTCGACGCGTTCCGGTTTGCGCGCATGCGGGCGGCCGCTGCAGCTCGGGGTACAGGCGACACTGGAGGAACAAAGTTCCAGTTTGTGACCACAGCCAACGACTTCTTAGGTTTCGGACACGGCAAGGGGGCATGGTGGGCTATATACGTTCCTCGTATGGTTTACGTCCAGAAAATAACTCACGCTTATTTGGGGCTATCGACAGCCCGGGGAGATTCTTCGCGTCTCTCGAGCTCAAGGCGATCTTGGCATACATCCTGATCAACTACGACTTCAAGTTCGCAGACGACTCAACTGAGCGACCGCCTAATGTGCACCTGGGTGTCAATGTTCTGCCCAATCCGAGAGGGAGGGTGGTATTCCGGAAGCGCCCTCATTAGGCAGTCCTGGGTAGTCTCGCCGGCTTTCTAATTGTATGTTGTTGAACGGCGAACGGATTTCGCGTGTAGTACAAAGAGATTTCTACGCTTGAAATACCACATTTCGCGTGTTTCTTCTATATCTCGTGGCTTCAACTTGTAGTCGAGATGTCTGAGTTGGCTGCTCGCGATGGATGCAAGCAAAATGTAACTATGACGTCACGGCTGGTAGGTAGGGCTGCTATCTTGATCCAGCGCTAACCGATAGCATCATCTCCCGCCACGTCTTTCGCCCGACGGTGATACTACTAAACTTCCCCTGCCATAGCACATTCGTCATAGTAGCGTCGCACATCAATGCATCACTACTGAGACTGGAAAACACGCTCCGCTGAAATAGTCATCCATCGGTCTTGAAGTCATGAGGACGTTCGTTTAGTAGGTAAGTCTACGTCTTCAACTTGAATGGTTACATTATCTTATTGGAGGTCCGAGTCAAGGTTGACATTGAGTGGCTTTGTGTATCGCACGAAAGTTAGAACCCTGCTAACTTATATTGGCTGAATTGGAATACTATGGACAGCCAGTTCTAGGAGCATGTGTTTTGTCAGGCATCCTGTCCTATCCCAGCTATCACTTAAGCCCGAAGGTTGTACTCATCGAAGAAGAGTCATGATGGCCGAAATTTCATCTCAATTAAACTCAATGCGGCTTCGTCTACTTCCCGGGTAACTCGGTGGTGGTACTTACGTTCCACTCGTCGTCCGCCCTGTGCTTTCTAGATCTGCTGCCCCCGATCGCTATCCCGGCTCAGAATGCGCCTTCTCCGCCCCTCTATCGACCCCCGGCGACAGAGTATTGGTCAAAGGTTTACGAAAATCTTGCCGTGGCTTTTTTGCGTTCAAGTCTAGCCTTGACGAAAGTTCTTGAAACTTACCGCTGAGTGAAATTCATGGGCGCGCATGTCGTCATTGCCTCCCTTTCTTCCGTCTGCTCTCATAATCCTCATAGGCCAGTGGTGGACGGTGATGAATGTACACCGACTGAAAGAGACACCTAACACTGCTTTCAAGCTCAAGGGTGCCTCACTAGGCTGGTCATGAGGCTAAGCGCTTGCTCCTGGGTCTAGACTTCAACGTACTACCAACTCGCGTCCTTTGATTCCGGGTGAGTGGAGCGCTATAGCGGGTTTCGTACAGCAACACTCACCTATCTGGCTGTGTCACTCGATATTGCAGTACGCCTTTCGGCACTCGGAGTGCATGTGTCTCTCAGCATCGTCAGATCACCCCGCGTTGCGCCAGACAGATTCGCAGGGTGCGTCAAGATAGTACGTGAACGAGATCCACGATGTGAGTGGCATCCGAAAAGTAACCCTCCGGCGACGTCTACTGCGGTCATTAACGTTGAACAATTGGGCTGTATGGGGCCGAATGCCAGCTCACAAATCCTATTACCTTAGCCATGAGCGTTTCAAACGTCTTCGGCGGCTCTCGCAGCGGCGTCCTTAACATCCTGACACACTCCCCCGTAATTACACAGCATGCACAGGGTTCAACATTGCGTTTGATTTCCCGCCTAGAATGCTGTTAGCAAACCAGATATGGGTACGGCTGACCGAAGGGCTGACGATCGTAGTTCGTTGATGTTGGTGAGTATCGCCTTCTCCTCGCCAATGTCTGTTAGATTGACCTAACCATTATTTTTCGTAGATCATGGCTCTGAGCCAGCGCGCAAGAATAGCTGCGTCCGTGATCTTCGAATCATAGTCTAAGATCTCCGACAGAGTCGTCTATTTGACGCTCCGAAACCCTATCACAGCGGATGGTAGGTTGTGCGGCCGAGCCTGAGGGATAGAAGACTCTCGGACTCCATCTACTAACGTCCGCGCAGCAGGAATTTCGTATCGGCCTCATCGGCCGCGTTCAACCATCCTCAAATCAATTCTCCGAGGTGAGACGATATACGTGATGCTTTCAGGTGCAAATCCATGGTACACTGTGGTGATAGCGAGTGGATCTCCTAAGACGTTTCCCTATAGGCACGGTTCTGACTATCATTGATGTATAACGTACATGCATGCTCATTCACGCCCCATAGGAGCCATACGGCTTATACCTGCTGGTTCTGTAGAAGATTTATTGCGGCATGTTTCAAGGTGTTTGACGGCGTCTCGTGTCCTTTCGGACGACCTATAAATCTCCGTGCTCAGGTAAATGTTTACACCGTCTCCCATCTCGCCTTAGCCATGCTGTCCATTATTCCGGTCTATCTACAATGGCTTCTCATTGGTTCTGTTGTTGCTCTACTTCAATACGGATATACTCTGCATAAGCGTTCCCACCACTTACCTCCAGGCCCCCAGCCCTGTCCTTTCATTGGGAATGCTCTCACAATCCCTCGCAAAAATCTTGGACCCGAGTTTAATCGGCTCTCGCAGCGTTACGGTGAGAAACCACACTTTACTTGCATTAGCCGGTGCTCTGACGCTCTCCCAGGGGACGTAGTATACTTGAATGCGCTCGGCCAATCTATGGTCATATTGGGGTCTTACAGCGTCGCCCGCGAGCTTCTCGAAAAGCGATCCGCCAACTACTCTGACCGACCCCAATCAGTCATGGCTAAGCTGTATGTTCTCCGTGTCCCTTAATGACCGTATAGCTAACACTCCAGGATCCCTAGCACTGGCCTAGACTGCCTCTTCTTCCTTGACAATTACGGTAGTCGGTGGAGACTCCACCGCCGCGTCTTTCACCAGTCCTTCAACAGCGATGTCGTGCGTAACTATCAACACGTACAGCTTACGTCGGCGCGGCGGCTCCTGTCCTCTATGCTCAAGTCTCCTCCTGACTTGGCGGCGCTGGTAAAGTTGTGAGTAATCCCTCCTCTTCTGCTTTCTAAGGATATATGTCTGACGACGTTCATGCTTACTCTCAGCGCCGTGGCTTCGACTCTGATGCTCATCACCTTCGGCATCGACGTAGGAGAGGCCAACGATAAGTACTTCCACATGATTGAGGATATCGCAACGACAGCGGAGACTATCGCAGCTCCTGGGAAGTTTACGGTCGAGGCGCTACCGAGTTTGAGTTATCTTCCGCCGTGGTTTCCTGGTGGAGGATTCAAACGCTATGCTGCAAATGCGAGGGCATTCCTCAATGCAAGCCAGAATGAACTGTACAGAGCAACGATCGACGGATTAGTGAGTTCCATACTGTAGGGAAACTTCTCTCCGATTGTGCTGAGACGTGCCTTACTCTCTGCAGAAGGCCGGTGTCGGAAAGGAGTCATTCGTGTCCGGTCTTCTCGAAAGTCCGGGCCGTTACGGTCTCGAAGGAGGGTGTGAGCCAGACTTAGAAGCATTCATCAAGCACATTTCGACTTCGGCCTACGTTGGTACGAGAATTCGTTTGACAACTAGAATTTCATCGATATACTCATACCATCCGTAATGGTATATAGGAGGCTCAGACACGGTGAGTCCACCTAGGGCGGCGAAACCTGCGTCTGGCAACTAACCCTATTCGCAATGCGATTAGACATTTATGTCCCTTGGCGCCTTCTTCCTCTCAATGGCAATGCACCCCGATGTCCAGCGTAAGGCACAAGACGAGCTGGACCGCGTCGTCGGCAAGGACAGGCTTCCCACTTTCGCAGACCGCGATGCCCTTCCCTACGTCAGTGCCCTCCTGAAAGAGCTTCTCCGGTGGCACGTTGTTGCTCCCATTGCGACACCGCACAGAACCGTCGCCGATGACGAATACAACGGGTATCATATTCCCGCTGGGGCGACGATTATTCCCAACGTATGGTACGATGATTCCCACGAAACAGGTCTTGTAGTTTCGCTGATGATTTCTGTTCATCTACCAGGGCAATGTCTCGTGACACTGAGGTGTACCCGGACCCAGATTCATTCATACCTGAGAGGTTTCTCGACGAGAATGGCCTCCTTGATCTCAGCACGGGCGACCCAGGGAACTTCGTGTGGGGATTTGGTCGAAGGTCATGTCACCCTCGCACGTTCTGGTGAACTACTAACTGTCACTGACGCCCGATGGTCATACAGGATCTGCCCGGGACGTCATTTCGCCGAAGCCTCTTTATTTGCATACGCGGCGTCCATACTCGCAGCCTTCGAAATCCATCCGCCGCTCGACGAGCACGGCCTGCTGATGAAGTTAGAGCACAAGGTGGAGACGAACGACGGAGGGGTCGCCGTGTGAGTAATCTCTTCAAGCAGCGTCACTCTTGTCTCATCTCATACATGCATGTCTCTTTACGACAACCTAGCCACCCGCCCTTCTACAATTACGTCGTGAAATTGCGGTCTGCGCGCGCAGAACAGCTAATTCTAACGGACTCTCTGGACCCATTCATGTGACGACTTGGTGAAGTACATCGCCTAACTCTATGAAGATAGTTGGTCGCCTTCGTGGGTCACATAGAACTGACTGTAACTACGAGCTCGACAGTTGTACGTTTTGCTGCTGGGAGATCTGTCATACATAGAACCCCTGGGAGAATAGATATGTGTTAACATCTCAGTTCCGCGATTATGCCAAATAGTCCAGAGATGCTCACAGTGTCTGCGGAAGCTTGAGTGTGCCAATGACTTCGCCCGCGTCACAGAGAGAACACGGAGGATCGCCCCTCGTGTACCTGCGCGGTTGATTATCTTCGTACGGCAACGGCGTACGCTTTCTACCGACTCCAGCGTGTCCTCTTCGCCTTCGTATTCAAGGTAGTGCAGTCAATGCCGCCGTCGCGGAGCGCCTTGCCGATGCGAAAAGGACAATACCAAAGGGCGCGCTGAAGAATTCTGGAAGCTAGATTTGTGACATAAGCTATGTAAGGACAACTATCGTACTTCGGTTCTTCTCGGCGACGACAGTGATCCGGCGGAGCGTCCCAGCAAGACACTACTTGGAGTCTCCTCAACGATGTAGTACCAGACGAGCTTGAGTCGTTCGTGGACAACATATTGACGATGACGGTTTCGCTAGACTGCGCGGAACGGCTTGGCGAAGACGACCACACATTCGTCTCAGCAGATGTAACCTGCAGCAGCCCCTGAAGTAATTGTCATGATAGACAGTTATAGCGAGGTCGAGTCAGCCAATGTTCGCGACATCAAGCAACTTCAAAGGGTCGCTGTATGCCGTGTCAGCGCTAACGTCCGCAGCCAGGCAAGTGACGCAGATACTTACATTCACAGACAGCAAGATGTTACTCGTCTGTGTTGCAGACTAGATCCCGAGCGACGCTGGACCGTGAGGGAACAGGAAATCAGCTGCGGAAAGCGCCGCCTTGGTGGGGATTGCCCGTGCATGACGAAGCCGCGCAACTTGGAAGAGGGCTGCACAGCGCATGCTTTCGGCCTTGAAGCAGAGCATTAGAACTGCCTCTCGTCCCGTATCTCCCCCCTCAAGCTGAGCGCGCGTATCAGAATCGCTGCGAACGAGGCGCTGAAAATGATACTCACGGGAGGAAGCCACCACCTGGACCCTTCAGCCAGCTGAGCCTCCTACGTCCGCACTTCGGGCAGCAGCATGGTATGACTGTGCTGACATTGAACAGACGTTTTCATCGTGAAGGAAGTAGTCGTACAAACTGCTATTGTTCTGTAGGCCGAGTTCAGTAAAACTTCCCAGGGACGGACAGAAGTTGACGGCATACCTCAATTTCCCGGACAAGCCTCGTATTTGATGCACAACGCTGAGAACTTGTCGGTGATATAGAGGCTCGGCGCTTCGGGCTTCTTCGCTAGCTGCGGGTAATGCTGAGGACGCTCGCCACCCTTGTTCAATTTGATACACCTTCTCTCACCCATTGTTGGTCACGGTCGGGTATTCGAAAACCGCGAGAAAAATTGAAGCGTGCGTCCCGCAGCGAACGATGACGGTCATGCCGGGCTCGTGAGTGTCGGCGATACCAAAGGCGGAAACTGTGTCGACAATTCGTCATGGAGTCGACTTAGAAGGAGGTTAGACAAGAACTGCAGGACCAAAAAGGGCTCACCCTCAAGTCCTGCCAATGGTCCAACATTTGCGCTCCCCGCCACCCGAGAGGCGTGTTGACCAATGCACGGCGGTGACTGTGAAAGTGAGGGGCAGTCGGAATCGGTACGGGAGGAGGCTTTGTCGGAATCTTTCCTTGGCCAAAGATTGTCGTCAGCTTGGAACGGCAGAATGTCTATGGGAGGGCCCCATACGTAGAGAGAACGATTCTACATGCGCGCCGGCAACTTGAGAGACTTTAAAGATCACATGCTCACCTGGGTAGATCTTGACGCCGGACTGATGAAGCTTCGTCCTGGTTGTGATATCCCCATTTGGTAGCGAATATTCGACTACGCTATTGATAAGGGATGTCGACTCCTTCGCAATGACTCGGCGGACCCAGGAGTTCATTTTCGGAAGTTGGCAGACCAAGCCAGGATTCAATAGAACAACCTTCTACCTTCCCCAAGGAGTCAACACTTTACGAGGATACGCACCTAACAAATGTCTGATCAACGTACGAACGAAAAGTAATCCTGTTGCTAGCCCACTTGAAGCAGCGTCGAGAACGTTGCCGTGTCATACACCTTCGAGGAAAGGAAGTGTTCCGGCGACGTCTTGGCACGCATGGCAGAGTCACTCCTTCGTGAATGGACCGTGTTTGAGGGAATGCTGTCCCGATGAGTCTGGTGAGGGATCCTGGACGCGCGATTAGCGGAGGCAGTACAGTGACTGTAAAGAACATACGTCACAATGCACTTTCAAGCACTATCTCTTCTGATACCGCGCTGCTCTTCCTTCGCGGGATCCTTGATTCCAAGTCCACACACTGTTCCGTGAATCAAAATTTGTCGACATCAGCCAGACTACGATGACCGTGGCTTACCTAGCAAGTGCTTGCACTTAGCCGTTAGCTTGGCAATACTGGCCGTGTTCCTTTTGACATCGGCGTGCAGCCGTTGGAAGAGTGTGGGAGTACATGTTGGCGATGTGCGTACTGCAGTGTGGTGGGCAAGGCTAGGGGCGTGGAGACCGGCGAGAAGCCGACATGTGAAGTTGACGCTCATGTGCATTCCGAACGCATTGGCGCGGACTTAACGAACAACGTCTGGTGAAAGCGCGCGAACAGGCGTTGAAACAAGTAACCCGGAGCGAATGGGCGATGTGATAGTATGCGTGAAGGAGGAGCGGGATAGAGTGTTGACGGTTGAGTAGACGACTCGTCACTCCGTGAATGACTCAGGCCCCAAGCTTGCCCCAAGCTGAGGCGTGCCAACCGGGCGGTCCGATCCGGTCCGACCACGGACAAGTGAGACCGGAACGGCGTCTTATCCCTTTGATCATCTCTCGCCCACTGCCTCTCGCTGTGATAGTTGCGTCCTCATCCTGTAGGCTGTCATTACTTCGTCGCCACTCCGCGTTTCCGCAAATCGTACTAGCTATCTGACTCAACCTACACTCCAATAACCATGGAAATACGACCGACTCAAAATTGATAATCAACGGCGGCGCGCAACCAGGCTTCAATTCGCAGAAGACAATCAGTACTAGTAACTACGAGTGGCGTGTTTAGCCCTCCTCCCTCATTCGCTGGTGAGTATCATTCCTCATGTGAGACGTGTCAATGTACAGTCAACCTTACGTCGCGTCTAGTGGGAAATAAGCAATCATGCGATATTGTAGTGGTGACCGAGTGGAGGAGTGCGGCGTGTAGTATTGGGGTAGTGTGGCGAGGGAAACAAATCATATGGAACCCCGTGTTTAATCGTACGTTCTCCCGCTCAATAATTGTCCTTCAGTGCACGTCTTCCACGAATTGCCTCATTCTGTTCTCTCCCATTCGTAACTGCATCTTTTCATCGTTGACGTCCCCCGCTTCTGTCGAGTGCATAGCCGTGTTCAATGTCTTGCCGAGACTCTATGAAAAAGTCCACTATTCAGTGCTCAGGACCCATATGTGTCTCTCAATGGCCAACGGAGCTTCCGCGAAGGCAATCCACTCAGCGACGCAGGCATCACACAACTCCAGCAGGGCGACCGAGAGGAAGCCGGCTTCTCCTTTTACCATCCGTAAGCTTCCGATGGGCGTCGGGCGAAGCGGACAGGTTCTATGAGGGTAGGCGCAGCGAATGTATGGAAACGTACAACGTGGATAGTCCAGAGAATGGCGAGATTCGTGCACCTTCAGTCAGAGTCCGAAGACGGGGATACAGACCAGGCGTATATCCCCCGGTCGGGGGGAACGAACACAGATGCTGCACGACGATTGGAGGAGAGAGTCAAGAAGCGTCAGCTGGACTTCCTGGGCTCGATTGGTACGTACTTCTTGAGATCGAGTTCACGCGAAGGCTGAATGTTGAAGCTGATAATCGCGCAGCCCCGTGGAATGCTGGTTCCCTCGAGAACCATGCTAGGTGCTAAGTTTGGGTGTTGGTACCGCCACGTGTATTGCAAGTACTAAAGGCGCATGCGTGCTCTGCAAAGTACACTCAATTTCGCGGACTTGTAAAAAGGTGCCGGGAGCAGTGCAGCTTCTAATTCCGGTGTGGAGGTTAGTACTCGGACGTACCCAAGACGTTTTGCTGGACGTTTACGGCGGAATGCTAAAATGGCAATCCCAGGTGGACTCTGCATAGTAGTGTTATGGAAGCTTTCTTCAATGAATACGAGGGCTGTATCGTGCTCGGGCACCCCGCTGGCGGTAGTACGTCATGGTTAGCCAAATATACATGGGTATACATTGATGCCGTATCCGTGAGTACCGTACATATCCACGCCGCACAGCTGAGCCTTGTCTATCTTTGACGGCTGATCTAGGGTCCCGGTCTTCCCTGCCCGACGGAAGCATTGCCGCGCACTAGCGGCAGAGTCTGAACTTTGGGCGGACGGAAAGGGTACTATGGGTGTAAGTTACTATAGTGCCTGTTCATGGGACTTTAGAGTTCACGGCGTCCTCGTCCAATAGCGCATATCCGCGCTCGTGTAGTGCCAGCGTTCGTATCAGAACCTGATTCATCATTGGACGAATACTTACGAGCGTATCTCCAGTAAGCCCTAGAACAACACCCCTACATCCGCGCAGCTCTGCTGTCTCTGAGAGGTCATAGAGACGGTAAACCGAATAGACGGGCGTGGACTTGGTGGTCTCCTGCAAGCGTGATAATGTTTGCCGGAGTCGTCCATGAGATCACCTTTTCGCTCGCCCCTTTTGCGTTGATGGTAGCCCCTAAGTCGCACCGGGGCAATGCGACGCGACTATCCGGTGTGTTTGTATCAGTATACATTGTTCTTGGCTCCAGCACGTTGCCCGCAGTCTCCAGGTCTTCTTTGCTTGCTCATTACTGTTGTAAAAACATTCAGCCGCACGTACTCCTGACAACGCGGACCGGCGGCCAAGAGCGGGCAGGTCAGCCACTATGATTTTCTTCTCTCGGCTACACAATTAAATAGGTGCTTCTAGAGACGATGACCGATGACCGATGTGGTCGAGGCAAAGATATTTTCAAATTCGAAGACGCCTTCTGCAAACAAATTGGGTCATACAGATCGCACATGCCTTTGCGCACTGCTAATTCACTCTGACACCGTCTCTCGGGCCGCGGCCGCGTCGCGGAGCTCTCTTCCAAAGCGATGTCGATCAACGGTAACAGAACATTACCTCGGAATTAAGAATGTTATAGCGTCTACCCTAGCACGCAAAATCGAATGCGGTATGCCCTCCATAGTTCTTGTTGCGAATGGGGTTCGTGCCAACATCAACCGTCTCGCTCAGAAGCATCGAGCAGTGGAGCTGCGGAAATATCCGGTTGTCGATCTGTTAATAAGCAGGGCGGGAGCTATGGCGTCCGGTGACAACCTTTTTCCAACGGAACGCCGAAGTGTCTGCGTGCATTGAAAGCTCGGCCGTTTGTGCATGCTCAGCTGTTCTTGGAAGTTCGAGGATGAGCGCGTGGTCGTTACCCATGCCAGAGGAATCCGAGACTGAGGGAGAGCGCCTGCGATGCATCGAGTGCAAAGGAGGCGATTCGGCAGCACTACGATGTGACGGGAGTCGACGCCGAGATCGGAAGGCGGCTGCGGGCGCGAGATCTACACCGATGAGCTACCGGAACCGGGAGGACGGATGTTGGGCCAGGCCCGGGGATGTTTCAGGCCCTTGCAATCTGTGCCAGCACGGCTTATGCCTTTCTCCCGTGGGTGATGTTCGAACTTCGCCGAGGCGTGCTAAAGAAGAGCCTTGCAGAGTCGACGTCAGGCCCGAGGTCTACGGAGCCCGACCCGCCATTCAGGCAGCACGTGGCCCCCTACGGCAAGGTGATAAGCCCTGTATACGAGAGGTGACGGACAGGCAGAATACTGCACGGGATTAATGCGGCGGTATACAACGGTTGGCCGTTAGAATATGCCGGAGCCGGGGTCGAGCTGATGGACGGCGGTCCAATGTCTCTGGTGTTTCCCGAATAGCTGATTTTAGATGGAGATGTTAAGCATCTCAGCGCTTCGGATTCTCTGTCATTCACTGGTGCTGTCGATCGCTACTACCGACTGCCTGTCCAGTTTCGTACGTTCTATCTGAACACCCCTGCAAGCCTTGGGCTCTCTATATATGTGGCAGAGCTCCTCCGCCGATTACCAGCCATACGTTCACTCAGCACCTTTTATCCTTCTAACCCTCCACTCTCCACTCTGTAATTTGTCTTCATAGACCCCGATGCGCGCCCTGAAGCTTTATGAGCACCCCGATCTCAAGGCGGAAGACGAGGACGTTTCCCTCCTGACTACAATATGCTTTGTCTTCACACTCGCCTTCTTCGGCGCCGTGGTGATCCTGAGCGTCTCACGTCTGCTCAGTTTCTGCGATGGATGATTGCCGAACATGTGAGTAGCTCACTCCGCCAACGCTCCAGAGGAGCATTCGTTAATCACCTGTTCAGCACACCCAATTTACGATGGGCCCGGCACCCTCATCTTTTGACGATACGGCAGATACTGGAGGCTGAACCCATGCCGTTAGGCTAATCATGCACTGGTCGCTGTTCGCGTTGTAAGACTCTGGACCTTCTCCGGTGAGTACTCCATGTAGCTCTGCTTTCCCACCAATTCGTGTCTTTCTCACCGTTGGTGCGGCCTTTGTCAGCGTACCCTTTCCCCCTCGCCTATCGCCTAGATCGTCGGATGTATTACTATTCTGTGCCTCCCGCCGTGCCCCCACCATGCGCCTTGTATCGCACTCCTCTGTAGACGTAGAATTCTGTTAGGCTGTATGTACTATACACGTAAATCTTCCACGCTCGCTTCTCGCGGAAGCGTCGTGGCGGCGTTCTGCTGTCAACACCTATGTCCCCCTTCCCAGTGTCTTGTCCTCGTTGTACAGCTCCCTACAATAGCATCGCTCCTGTTTGTACACTCATCGTATGACCTCGTGGAATTGAGAAGCTGTGTCTAAGCACACCATGCGCCTTCTAACATCACCATGCCACTCCGTCGACCGTGTATAAACTTACCGCTAGCTATGAGCAAAATGTTCCTACTTTTCAAGCAGACAATAACATCGGGCCCCTCCGTGATGATCGATCTCTTCAGTGTTTTATAGCATATTTCGCGAAGTTCTGGGCGGATGCAGCAACCTCATGAGCATTAGTTGCTGAGGAAATTGGTGGAAACGCTCCGGATCCGTTGCTCGCACTGCAGTCGGGACTAGGGAGACTCCGCGTTTTGTTACGTTATAGTGCTTCTCAGCTTCTAACTTTCCCGCCCGCGCAGTCGAGTGTCCATCATGACAGTCAACGCCACCGACCCTTGCCAACTGTCGCTCCGGGCGCAATCCCTCCAAGTAGCTGTCTTGCTCCCCGTCTTGCTCCCCGTTATCCGCCACTCAGGCATTGCAGAGTGCCATTGGCAGTAACGATCGTGTGCGCAACGCTGGTGTGAAAGCAGCGGCAGCGGCTTATATGCTTGTTGCTACGAGCGGAGGAGATCTTTTAACACACGTTACTAGCTTCTGCGAAGACGCAGAAATCGACGCATGTTACTGTATCTCCTTAAACAAAAGCCTCGATGATCTGCTCTTTTCGTCCACCGTCGGATATATGACCACAGATGTGTTCCATACAACGGGTTTGTCATTAATTAGCCTCGAACGAGTAGTACGATAGGCCCTCAGGCCTCAGCAACGACAGTGAAAACCAGGCTGCTTGAAGGCGCACAGTAAAATGAGAACTCACTTGTGTCGAGCTGAGAGAATTTGAAGGCGCGGCTCCTCCGCCGACCAAACATCCATCTATTGCGCCCATTCACGGGCGCAGAGAGCAGGAGAACGGTGTCCTCTTGCGTCATACACGCACAACCAATAATTTCATTGTCTGAGGGAGAAGTCAAAATAATGGAGGACGTACTCGAGAAAGAG
Organism: Grammothele lineata; assembly: GCA_002150815.3. Lineage (NCBI taxonomy): Eukaryota > Fungi > Basidiomycota > Agaricomycetes > Polyporales > Polyporaceae > Grammothele > Grammothele lineata. Next base: position 674,856 of record NDFF03000381.1, on the reverse strand, counting down.
GTTCGTGGTCGGGATATGTGTGTCAATGAAGCGCCTCTCGGCAGATCGCATCGAGGTATGGGAGAGCGCAGAGCGTGTCGTATCCGAAAGCGTCGTGGCCGTCGTGCGTGGTCAACACTTGCAACCGCTGCTACGCTTCCGAGGGCATTTTGAATGGATAGCGCCATGGCCACTGTAGTAGAGGATGTATCTATTGCGGCGAGTAGCGACGTCTTGTGGACGTTGGCAAGAATACGAGAGGAGATCATACTGTGTGCAGTACCACTGCCAGTGCCCACCCGTTCTGGTTGATGATCCCGTCCCCGCATAGTTCGCCCTTCCTTGCTGCTATGCTTTTGTGATATACGAGCAGTCAGAATATCTTTTGTAGAGGGCCCGGAAGGATGTCTTGAAAGTACACTTACTCACCAATGGTGTTCATGACGACCCTCTCACCCTCTTGACACTGTGGACCACCAGCGCATCCAGCTTTCCACGATAGATCTTCGTATTCTCTCGGCGCATTCAAGTTCCGGAGTCCATGAACGAGTCCATGATGTTGCACAAACGAACTCTTGCTGAACGCAATTCGTGGGTGATGATATAGACGAGTGTTCGTTGTAATGCAACCGAGTCAAAGGACGGAATTTATGGCAGCAGGAGCGGGGTTTCACAGTAGGCTGCCAGTGTTCGAAGCAGTGACTCGGAGCTCGCCGGGCTGTTACCTTCATGATGTGACACGACGCATTCAAATAGCGTGACAACTCGCATTCGATTGCGCGAACAGTGACGCGGCATCTCGGACGATCTTGCCTCTACCTCTGCCACTAGTACCATCAGCAGCCTGAGTGTCTCCAGGGTCAGGGGCACATTCAGCCTCGTATTGTATGATACCGCCAGCGAGTCACTATTGCACGATCGATGTGGAAACCCACAGCTGCACCCATCAAGTCACGCTGGTAGATATTTGAATTGAAAGTCAACTGCAGTCAATAGATTTCGTAGTCGATCCATAGCGGTACATCCTGTATACGTATAAGCCCAGCAGAACAGGTCGATGTCTGGTAAGGACGTCCTTGGACTGCCGCAAACCCTCTCCCATCGCTCGAATCTCCTCAGCAACAGACGCTCGCGATTATGATTACGTCAACAAATTCCGTTTAAGAGGACGTCTTCGCGGGACGGTACAGCGCCACTTTCATCGGCAGCGCCGGCGTCGGGTCGCTGCCCGCGGTGGGGTATCGAATGCTTCCCAAGTTCCACGTTATGTTCTTTCCCGACGGCGCGAAAGTGAACGTGGAAAGAAGCGTAGTAAGCACCGCCTCTGCGATAGAGCCCTTAAAGTTAGCATGCGGAGCAATGTACGTAGATGAGCGGGCGGAATGACTCACTCATCTCCAGCATTGAGAATTTGAACCCGCTGATGGCCGTCGCAGAGTGTTAGCAAACACAGATTCACACACTTGTATATCTCACTTACATGCACGAGCGGCCACCGCCTAAGAATGTCATCCTATTTCATTTTTCAGCGATTGTTGACGACGCATAATTCACTCCGTGGAACAAAGTTACTCACAGATTCCCAAGAACACCTGGAATCTTCACGTTCGTCACGGTCTCAGGCAACGGCTTGAGCCATCGTTCAGGCTTCCACTCGTACGCGTCCTCGCCCCAGATCGCCTTGCTCCTGTTTGCGGAGAAAATACCGACACCCACAGGGGTGCCTTTTGGGACATAGATCGAGTCCATCATCTTCCCGTCCCTTCCGCGAATCGGGGTCGAGAGCGGGAGCACGGTGTCCTTTCTTGTCCTGATGGATCAAAACCGCGCCGCAAGGGGAACAAATCAATTCGTTATCAGCGGTTTGATGAGAACAGGCAAAAGACAACGTACTCGCGGAAGACGTTCGAGACGGGAGGGTACACCCGGAGGGTTTCTCGACATACGGCGTCAAGGTACGGGAGGGCAAAGAGTTCGTCGTACATAATCTCCTCTCGGCCGTTGAGTGCGGCGAGGATCTCCTCGCGTAGCCTTTGCTGGACGTCGGGGTGTTCTCCCAGAAGGAAAAGCACCGCCGAAAGGCCATTGGAGGTCGAGTCCATACCAGCAAAAATGAACGTCCTATGTCAAATGTTATAGTCAGCTACGGGGAACACGAGCGGGCGTTTTCATGAACGTGAAAGAACGCACGCAATCTGGGCTACGATCTCCTCTTCAGGAAGCTTGTCTTTTGCTGCCGCGTCGATGTTCGCGCGGACTATTTTGGTCGTGTGAGACTGTTGTAGCACATGCGCTTCGACTTCACTCACCCATGATGGTCAAGATGTCCTTTCCCTCTCCGAGTTGTCTCGTGACGGCTTCGTCTCCCCGCGCGAGTGCGTCCAGCTTAGCGCGATAAAGTTCCACACTTTTTTTCTGCATTCCGTCGGAAAAGGCCTTCAGCTGCTGCACACCTTGATGAGGAACAAGGTCGACGAGCTTCCGCTGCAGCGCCCGTGGCCCGATGGACGGAATGTACGGTAACAGGCGGCGTAGATGGTTGATGTTCGCCATGGTAGGGCTGGAGAGAGTACATGGTAGAAATTACGTGCATCAGTCGTTGCTCATGTCCGCAGGCGGATAGACATACGTCAATGACTTGACGAGTCGAGCGAACTCGTCAGGGGAGTCGGCGACAAGCGGATCGAAGGAGTGTCCAAGGCCCGCCTGTCCAATGAGCTCGAGCGCGGTGCGACCCATCCAGGCGCTCATGTCGATCTCAACTGGGTCTTTGCCCATGCGTTGGTAGATCCCGGCCTTGAGTTTGCGACAGACTTCGTTGCAGAGAGGGGTCATGTTGCGCAGATGCGCAGTAGAAAAGACCGGGTTCAGCATTCTGCGCTGTTTGCGATGCACCTCCCCTGTGTGCGTTGAAAGTGCAGAGCGACATCATGGGGAGAGAAGGGGTATAAAACCGATCTTCAGCTGTCACGTATCGTGAGAGGTGAAACTCAAACACATACCCAAGGAGGAAAGGAGGCCAGGACCGAAGCGGAGATAGTTGTACCTTACGACAGAACGTCAGTCTGCTACACATGAGGTCAAGAAGAACAAGGGAATGCACACCTAGTAAACCAGTGTGGCTCTTCGTAGACGTATGGTTCCTTCACCACAACGTTGTTCATAGCGACGGGATCCCAGACGTATAAAATCCTATGCTGGGTTTTACGTTCATGTGTCAGCACGTACCGAAAGACTTCAATCGGGAGCAAAACACTTACTCCCAGCGGACCCCGGAGTGTCGCTACTCCCGGGTACGAATCGGTAAGCTTCTGGAGAACAGCCCAGCCATCTTTCTTGTGCAACAGCTCTTTGAGGCTCCCTGTGACGTTCTCAGCTCAGGCGGACTGCTCATACAAGTCAGGATAGTGAATTTAGAACGCTCACCGTAAATGCGCGAGTGCGTAGCAGGACCCGGGACGTTATCGAGCGGGGAACTCAGCGCAAGTTGCTTGAGATATCGCCATGCGATCGCAGCTGTTGCTAAAGCGAGAAGATAGCCCGAGAGTAACAAATAAGAAGGCATTTGACGTGCAAGAAAAGTGTAGAACTGCAGCATGTAGGAGACGATTCGTACTCACGATTCTTCAGTGTTCGCACACCCGACTTATATGCTATGCCACTCTCCACCCGCGCGTTCATAGCGATATGTATGGCACTTCATGAATGTTCAACCTGCGTGAAGCGCGATGAAGATTCCGGCCAGAGACATACTGTGCGGCCGCCGGAGTTCAACGTTGAGCCTTCCGTCGCTCGGTTTCGTCCGCAGGCTCGTTCGTCGGATTTGTTCGGCCCTCGAAATTGCTTATAGGGTGGCTCGATTAGAGCAGCGCGGCGTAGCAGGTAAGCAGCGGGTATGGCTTCAAGCGATAAAGATTCTCCGTAGGTGTGCCGTAAACAAAAGTTGATCCCATGGTAGCGAGCGGTGGCATGATCACAATGATTGGGTCTCTCGGGGTACCTACAAATGTTTAGTCAAACCTAAACCTTAGCTTTAGAGTGTAGGATACTCACTTCGCAGGCAGTTTGAGGACGATGTATCGAACACAGGAGGCTAATCAATTCCCGCGACTATCTGCTTGGTTGAGATTCCGGATCGGGGTGGCCCGTGTGTGAAGAGTGGTCCTGTCGAGACAAACCGTCTGTGAATAACAGCTGGCGGTGCGCTCAGATGAGGCGACAACTACTTCGCTTACAGCACAAGCAGCTTCTCGCCAGATTGCTTCGGCCCATGACATGTGCACACAACGTACGATGTGGATGCAAAGCATACTAGTGCACAGACTACCCGTGGTTCAACCACCAATGCTCCGGTTAGAATACCCGGCTTTGGCGTCCCGCTATGAGCATACTTGTGGCATTCGCGCAGTCTAGATGTCAACGTTCAGACTCAAGGTACCGCTGAGTCCACGTACGACAGTCTTCCTTCCTTAATCTCCCTAACAATAGCCGCTGCTTATATAGAGCATCCGCGCATCCAGGCAAGGGTATGGATGAAGGGTTGATCACGGCAACCCACGACTGCCCAGGGACAGCTGTCCTGGCACGAGAGGCGAAAGGGATTTCGATCAGTCGATGAACATTCAGCGAGATTGCGCGAGCGATGATTACTTCCGGACAATATGTTGAGGCAGATGAGCTAAGAATGCACTGACGGAAGATGACGACACGCTATATGCGGGTGGCAAACTTGAACACACCTACGCCTCCGCACAACGCGCTGTTCAAGCGCTTTTCACCTTGTGAGCGCTGAGCCCTTCTGCGCGAAACTGCCCGTAGAGATATGAGAGAACTAGGCGGGGAGAGGAAGCAGTGGCGAACCGCGCACCCGCTTTCTCCTGATCAATGACTCAGAGCTCTTGTTCTGCACCTGTGAAGCTAGTAAGTTATGTTTGAATGCCAGTGACCCCGGCGGGACGAGTTCGAGAAGTTCGCGTTCGCCCGTTTCAAACTCCGCCTCAGCTCCGCCGCGGCCAGAGTAATCCCGGGCCTAGGCTCGTCCCCAGCCGGTTCGGCGTGATGGGAAATTAAAGCTCAGTCGAGGACTCCTGAGCTAACGCCGAACCGGCTGGGCAAACTGGAGGCCTCAAAGGGGGGTCGTGACCGTGAGAATGGAGACTTAGAATTTGGGCGCGTTGCGTACGTCTTCGTCCGACACAATAATCGCTGGTGTACCTTCCCTCAAAACATTCCAAGCAAAAATATATTGCCATATGTTACACATACATAATGTCTACCAGCATGCGTAATATGAGCCCTCAGCAATGGCATATGGGAGACGTACAGCAGAATTGCAGTCGGAATGGCTGAAATACAAGCCGTCAGTGACATACACAACACCTTGCAGGAGCTTCATGATGTGCCGCAACTCACCTCGAGTCATGGATGAATGATAGGCGTCAGTGGTGGCAGGAGAGGCTCCTCGGAAACGGTTGCATTGTCTAGTCACTCTTGCTTGTGGGGGCGGCGGTCTCGAAGCTGTCCTCGCGGTAGCGCGGTGCGAGCGCTGGCGGAGGAAAGGGGAGCTCGATGATAGAGCGGTCCTCAGTGAGCATCGCGGAATGCGTGAGCGCGTCAACGTTGAGCATCGCGTTGCGCGGGGGGTGTAGCAAGCGCGGCATGCTCGGGCTCGGAAATTGCAGGCAGGATGCGGATGCGTACTTAAAGGCAAGCTGTGACGGATGGGTGGCAGGTCCCGGGTGCAGTGGGAGAAGAGGCCTACGGGACCTGAAAAACGGCTTCAGTGTCAGTAGCCATGGCGAGGCGCGTGAGCTCACCGGGGAGGGGGGCAGTGGCGATGACATGCATGAGTGCGGGGTGCTCCCTGGGCGTGAACACCGGAAGGAAGGCTACTCGCGTGGGGAGGGCCTCGGCGACGTACTCGAGGCCCACACTTCAAGTCGAACATTCGCAGTCGGAGCAGTTGATGTTATGAGACAGGGCCGGCTTGCACCCGAGATCGTCGTATTCGTCTGAGTCTGCCGAAAGAGTGTCGGGAGGCTCTGCAGCATTCAGAGCCTGACCTCTGGGATGGGCACAATGTCCCTATCCCACCTGGGGACGAGGCGTTCTTGCGTCACGCAATGATGCGGCTGCCACCGTCTTTGCGAGCACGCGCTCCCCAAAGGACTTGGCCAGGCGGCGTGCGTTGACCCAGTGGTGCGGACTCATTCACGATTCTCGCCATACTCCCACTGAGCACGCTGTGGAACCGGCGGCATGCACCGCCGCGACGCGTTGCGCTAGCGTCACCATTGAGATGGTTGCAATTATTGAGAGGAAACACGCACCTTTTGGAGCACCAGCTGGTCCCATGACGGGTGCGTGAGCAGCGAGCGCACTAGTCTCGCGCAGGTGGCGCACCTTCCTGTTCAACCAAGATACCAGACTTTCCGCCTAGCACTCCACGGAGTCCTATGTAGCATTCTGACTGTGGCTCTAGAGGATAGGTTGCAGGTCTAATTTGACACGGAAAGAATGTCCCATGGGAAGTTGGAAGGTGCTTGTAAACGAGTTCATTTCGAATTCGGCCGTGAGCGGGGTAGAATATAAGACGGACGAAGCAGGAGTGGATGACGGAGGACGCGAACGAGTTCGTAAAGCTTAGCCGCTCAGCCGACATGGGCCCGCGAACGCGATTTCACGAAGTCTCCATTCTCACGGTCACGACCCCCCTTTGAGGCCTCCAGTTTGCCCAGTCGGTTTAGGGAGCCAGCCCAAATTCACACTCCGCTGATTCCGCCCGGCCTGTCTCGATTTGGGCCGCTCCCTAAACCGACTGGCTTGCGAGTCTACTAGTACTAATGTAGGGTTTGCAGTGGTACAACATTTCGAGTATCTGACTGTCGTCTTCTTTAGACTCCGCCTCAACTCCACCCCAATCAAGGTTGATGAGGGTCAACTGTTAATAGATCTACGCTGGTATTGGCATCTCTTCTGAGTCTTAACAATGCCATTAATGTTCAAGCCCAGAATCACTGTGGGTCTTCAACCCTAACCATAAAACACTTCCGCAATTATGCATACTGCCCACAATTGGAAACAGATGACAGCTTTGTCCTCATATGTAATGCCTTACCAGAATCCCACCACCTCTATCTCGGAACTCTTCTTTGCTGCACACCCCTTTATATGCTTCTCATCATCAGACAACTCAATCTGTAGCTGGTTTGCTTCCTTTCCAGACAGATGTCTTTTGCAGAGGCAAAACTTGCTTCAGATGATATCGTTGATGTGGCAAAAGAGGTTGTTCTGAGCAGCCTTCTAGCCTGTCAATGGGAGTGCTGTGAGCTGGAGCTGAATAGCTGGAAGACTCTGCAAGAGGTATGGTGTATTTCCCCTGTGTTTTTTTTATCTTTATACAGAGTTGACTAGTAGTGGCACAAGATGAGTGGTAAGTAGCGGCCGTTAATGTGATGTGCAACTTTGGGAGATACTTACAGCTGATTGCAACATTCTAGCCTATAGAGCTGTGGATGCCATTCTCTTCTACACCAATGCATCTTGGCTGCATTCTGGGGGAAAATGAGATGCTGACATCTTGTTCATTAGCATCTTCACGAGCACTGCCGACAACAGAACCCCACATTGAGTACAAACCCTGTAGGTCTGATTTATGGCATGTGCATCTTCAGCAGTCTGATTTTACATTATTAGCTGGGTCCCCACACCTGTTGTCTTCCAAGATGTGCAGGGCGACATCACACAACACTTGCAGAACTCTTAGATCACATTGACCTAAGCCACCTGTCTCGAATTGTGCTCTTCTGCCCCATTCAAGGTTTGTGACCAGCCTGTAACCTCTTGATAGAGCCAATGACATAACATCCATTCATTCTAGATTGCACTGCAAACTTTGGGAGAACTGGACAAGGAATGCAAGCCCATGTTGAAGTCGCCCACCATGGATTATTGAGTCAGCCACTTGCAAGCATTGTAAAAACACTTCGAATACCCAAGGAACCACCAGCACCGAAAGACCTTCCAGTACTCCCCAGAGACCTTGTACCAGCATACATGCTGCTCTGCCCACCTGTATGGTCAGCATGGTGGAGAGCACCAAGTGCTTCCCAGGCTGCTGCAAGGGGACGCCGGTGGAAGCGGATGAACATGCCAAGGTCAGAGGAGGAGGAAGAGGAAGATGAGAGTGCTATACGCTTGGAGGACATCCAACCCTCTAGCTTGCAAGACCACACCACGTGTCGGCAGTACATCATCCTCCGGAGACCGGTTGAGACTTTTTTACAGCTCTCGCGACCACAGCCCATACAAGTGCCACCAGTCCGCCCTGCGACACCGCCAGTGAGCATCGGGTTCGACGCATTTGCGGCGCGGTTTGAGCAGCTCGATTTGGCGGGCCTCATAGATGGTTCGGGACAGTGGCCGCCGGAGCCCGAGGATGAATCGCACGGCTCGTGGTAAAGACTAACGGCGGGACCTATACGGATACTAGCCACAAGTAGAGTATTAATGCAGGTATTACTACTAGTAGCCGCACTCGCTTTCGTACCGTGGTACCATAGCCTAGCAGCTCTCGCACTCAGCACCGAGCTATCATTGCATAACGAGTCTCCCGAGAGCTTGGCGTTGCTCACAGACGTAGTCCAGAATCTCGTCCATCTGGACATTGGCGGCAAGTGGCTCGAAGCGCGCTCGACGCTCCTGGAGCTTTAGGTTCTGGAGGATAAACGTAACAAGTTGATGAAGGTGAACGCTTACTACCGCGACGCGCCCAGCGCTCGAAGGTGGCCGTGTCGAGCAGCGTGATCGCGCCTGAGACGCGCTCTCCAATCGCTCTCCCTCCTCGCCACCATCCCCTCCTCTCACTCACCGCCGGCATGAGCAGCAACAACTTCAGAGACTCGACCGTTGTCATTGTTGAGACGAGCAGGACTCGCATACGCGCCGGACAAGGTCTTCATGACCTCCTTCGTCTACCTGCAGTCGTACGTTGTGTGCGCTTTTGTCTGCTCTTGGTCTGAACGAGGCTGCATAGGAAGTTCCCGCACGCGTCGGGCTCAGGCGACATCTCGCAACGCCGAATGGGGAGACTGGTATGCATGCTGAATGGCTCCTTCCAGCGCCAGCTTACCTCCAGTAGGGCCTTCGATGTCCGCGGCTCCGAGTTCAGTTAAGGTCACCGACTACTTGGTCGGTGCACAACTCGACGACGCGCTCGCAGCAGGACAAGACGTCGTGATATCTTGGCCATTTGCGGAGAACGATATCAGCGATTATACGCAAGCCGAGGCCCTCTGGTGCGTAGGCCTTGACTACCCTTTCTCCCCATCTCAACCCCCCTCCAGGAAATACGTCCTCTTCACCCAGCTCAGGCTACGTCGCGCTCAGATGGAATCTCCCATCATGCTCTCCCTCGCCGCCGGCCTTTCGCGGGACGCGTACGAACGCGTGTGTCAAATCTTCTTCGAGCGGTTCAACGTCGCCGGCTTCGCCATCCTCGAGCGGCCTATGGCGCAATTCTACTCCGCCATCTCTGGTTCGCAGCTCTCCGGTGTCGTCGTTGACATCGACCGCGACCACACCGACATCGCGCCCATTATCGATGGCTTCGCCGTCCCCCTCGCGCGTCTCTCTGTTCCCGTTGGTCTTTCTGACTGCCTTGCCTACCTCGCACACCTCTTCCGCTCCAACACGTCCGTCATGGCCTCCCTCTCTCCCGCCGACGCGTCGCCTTCATCAGAGGCGCTGCATGCCGCGCTCCTCGAACTCGCGCAACACGTCTGGCAGAACGGGCTTATCAAGGTGCTCGCCGAGGGCGAGGCCGCGCGGGATCTCGACGACGAGGGCGTGACTGACATCGCCGCGATCGTTGTCGCGGGAAAGGAGCGCGCGGTCATCGAGAGCGGGATGAAGCGACGCGCAAACGCCAAAGCGCAGCCCGCGGAGCAGGCCCGAGCGAAGGAACTCGAGGCCCTTGACCTTGTCATGACCGAGTTCCGCGGGATGGAGCTCACGCTCGGAAAGGAACGCCACCGCTTCTGTGAGCCACTGTTTGACCCCACGCTCTTGGATAACGTTCCTGGGGTTCGTCAACGTAACAAGGAAGAGTTGGCGCTCCTCCGGCCAATCCAGGCGGCAGTTGGGGAGGCGGTTGGGAGGACGGACGTCGACCAGCGGATGTACATTTGGCAAGGTCTTTTGGTAACCGGGGAGATCACGAATCATATCAAAGGTACGTGGTGCTCATGTAAGTATCCTGCAATACGAAACACTGACTATGCGTGTCTACCAGGTCTTGGGGCAGCGCTCTCTAGCCGGCTCTCTCCGTACATTCTTAGCGCACCAGACGTCTCGAATAACGAGGTGCAGCCACGACAGATCAAAGCACTCAAGGTTCCGGACTACTTTGCCGAATATCGAGACAAAGGGGACGGCCTCGCAGGGTTCCTTGGGACGAGTATCGTTGCAAAGGTATGCAGTGTTGCCGCGCTGTTGGAGATGCCCTTGATTGACGGTTATGCGACGCTCAGCTCGCGTTCAACGACTCTGCGGGGAAGAACTACGTCTCAAAAGCTGATTACACCAGCAAGGGCCCGCGTTGTATTCTGGGCATGTCGCCGTCGTTGTTGTAACATTATTGCTTGTATTTTTAGTCTTTCTTGAGATACGCCATTCGATGAATACCAGAACGGCGATGGACAACGGATACGGTATGAAGCACATTCTCGATGCAGTTGAGTGACTTTGAAGAGTGTAAGATGGCGACGCGACAGCACTGAGCACGGACTGGGCACGAGGGGAGCACAAGGGGGTGGTGGTCATGGCTATCTCATAAATCATACAAACGCCTGGCGAGATGCAGTACATGGCATGGTACGGTATGATAATTTTATGCAGCTGCGCCCTCGGCAACGGTGAGGAGGTCGCTGTCACCAGGGTCGGTGACGGTCATGACACTGGGGGGTATGGGGAATGAGAATGGTGGGAGATGGAGGAGAAGAGAAGGGACGTACCCGACGCGGAAGAGCTTGCCTGCGGCAGTGCCAAGCGCGACGTTTGTACCCGCAAAATGGTGCACGGACGTCTTGGAGAGCATGGCGTAGTACTCCAGCTCGGACTTGCGGAGCGGGGGGCAGTTGCCGGCGATGAGGACCAGCTTAGCTAGAGACGGGCACGACCCAAGCACAGGAGGAAAGGCAGAGACCGACCGGACGATCAAGAGAGGGAGAGAAAGGGGGTCAGCACAAGGGACCTTCTCAGCCTCACGCTCCAGTCCCCGGAGAGAGAGTAAGAGAAAGGTACGGACCCTTGCCGTTGCGCATCTGCTTGAGAGCAGACTTGTAGCCGAGAGAGTACTTGCCCGACTTGACGACGAGGGCGAGACGGGAGGCGATGGACTCGGAGGACTTTGCCGCCTTGGACTTCTTGGTGGGGGCCATCGCGGATGAGGGAGGGGACGTCGGCGGGGGGAGTCTTGATGCTGGAGATTTTGGGCGCGTGGACGGGAGCTAGAGTAGTGCTAGAGCCTGTGGCCGCTGTGCGTCGGGCAGCTGGGCAGTTGCAGCGATAAGGTTCAAAGTCCGCTAGCGGCCGGTCAACCCCAGGGTAGGGTTACGAGAAGATCGGGGACGGGGAGAGCGGGCCGAGTGCCAAACAAGGCCAAGCGAATTGCGACGATGTTGTGTGCTGTGGCGAGTGCGTGGCGAGTGCGTGGCGTGGCGAGTGCAAGGCGCACCGTTTGCTCACTCGGCCTCGCGCGAGATCGCTCAGCAGCCTCAGCTCGTCCGTTCGACATCCTACGCACCCCCGGCTATTCCGAATTCACGATGACAGAGCATAAGGGCCCTCCAATATATTTTCTTGTTCCCTTCTCTCCAGTCCCTCCCTCTCCCGCGCCGGTGTGACCTCACTACAGCCACCGCCGACCGACGAGTTCGTGTTCGAGGTCCCAGCTGCAACCAACGAGAACCAGGTGCGCCACAAAGCTCCTCCCGCCAATTTTGACCGTGCCCAATCCGCGGCTCTCCATAGGCTGCCCTTGCACTCTCCCCCCACTATGGCCTACGCTGCCTCTCCCTCCCTCGCCGCCGTCGCGCGCGTCGCCTACCACGCCTCCGACGCTCTCCTCGTCTCCCTTTTGCCCTCGGGTTCATCGCCTTTCCAGTCTGCCCTCGACGCGCTCGAGAGCGGGCCTAACCCGAAGCGCAACGTCAAGTCTATCCCCGCCGGCGCGGATGCCGGTGCGACCCTCCTCCGCCATCGGTCCGCTCGCCTCCTCTCCTATGCTGCCCTCGCGAGACCCCAAGCCCTTAACTCCCTTCTCCTCCACCTCCCCGAGCTTTCATCCACCCCCGCCGTCTTCCACGTCGCTGTCTCATCCGACCTCTCCGATGCCCTCGTCCTCCACTCGTCTTTCCCCTTGGTCCTCTACTCTCGCACAGCACAACAAGCGCACGACCACGCGCTCCTTGCGTCCAAGCTCGCCTTCTCCCAATCCCTCGCAGTCCTGCATATATTCCATGCGGGCGGTCAGGACGAATCTGTAGACGTTCTAGGAGAAGATCGCATTTCTGCGTTCCTCTTTTCTGACGGCGGCGCGCATGATCAAGTCAAGCAGAAAATCGACCCAGAGTCCCTCCTCCAGACATACCAGTCTGCAGCCCTCGCTACAGTCGCTCTCCTCCGACGTCCCATTCGTCCGCTTTTCCTCCATGGAGCGTCAGAGCCTCAAACGGTCGTATTCGCTCTTGGGAGTGTCTCCTTCGACGTACAACTTGATGGTGTCTCGTTTGCGGACGTAGCGCTCCTTAAGCCCGTCCCTTCCGCGGCTATTCTGGCAGCCGTCCCGTCCTCGGTGTCCAGGGTGATCGTCCTCGAGCAAATTCAGCATTGGTCGATGAAATGGACGCCGCTCTACCTCGACGTCGTCAGCGCGATTCAGCAGGCTGACCGTGAAACCCTCCCGGTAGTCCAGAGTGGGGTTATCGGAGACGTCGCCTCTGTCGCAGAAAACGACGTGTCCGCGCTTTTGCAGGCCGCCGCGTCCGACTCACCTCCCGTGCGTCTTTCTCTTGGGCCGTCCCCGTCTGTGAACGCAGTAGCAGCTGCACCGCACGTCCCCAAGCACGAGGCCGCATACACCAAGATGCTCAACAATCTGTTCGCGGAGAGGTTAAACGTCCTCAATGCGCCGGAACACGTCGCGTCTCAAGGCGAGGCCGCGACCACACCCGAGTTCGCACTCGGTAGGGCTCGCGGCGAGATCGAAGATCGCGAAGAGCTCGTCGCCGCGGTGCGCGATCTCCTCCGCGACCCCTCCGTCTCCATCGACGTACACTCTCTTCTCAGCCGGTGGCTCGGCGCCAAGGACGACGGGACTAAGAGTAAGAAGCTTGGGGACGAGATCGTCGCCGCCATAGGGCGCGAGAAGATAACCAGTGCGGCCGCACAGAAAATTCTTGGCCTGAAACACTTGCTACCTTCTCTATCCCGGTGGATCATCGGTTCGGACGCTTGGGCGTACGACTTGGGCGCGTCCGGCCTGCACCACGCCATTTCCTCCAAGCTCAACGTCAACGTACTCATTCTCGACAGCACGCCGTACAGCGCGCGTAACACGGTCGACCCGCACCGAAGAAAGAAGGATGTAGGGCTGTATGCCATGAACCACGGAGATGTCTACGTTGCCAGTACGGCGGTGTACTCTTCGTACTCGCAGGTTCTTCAGGCCCTCATGGAGGCGGATCGCTTCGATGGACCCAGTGTTGTACTCGCCTACCTCCCCTACATTTCAGAGCAGACACCTGCGCTCGAGATCCTTAAAGAGACCAAGCTCGCCGTCGATTCCGGCTACTGGCCCCTCTACCGCTGGAACCCGGACAAGGAGCGTAACGGCAAGGAGCCGTTCTCGCTCGACTCCGATTCAGTCAAGAACGAGCTCCAGGCGTTCCTAGACAGGCAGAACCACCTTTCCCAACTCGTACGTTCTAAGCCCGAGATTGCCGCGGAGCTTGTCGGCAGCTTAGGCGAGAACCTCAAGCAAGCCCGGAAGCAGCGCGCAGCCCAGGCGTACAATGACCTCCTCTCATCCATCGACGCTCCCCCACTCACTGTCCTTTACGCTTCCGACGGCGGTAAAGCTGAGAAGGTCGCCAAGCGCCTCGCGACTCGCGGCAAGCTCCGCGGTCTTGCTACTACCGTCGCGACGATGGACTCCACGTCCATCGACGACCTCGCCAAAGAGGACGTCGTCGTCTTTGTCACCTCGGTCGCAGGCCAAGGTGAATTCCCGCAAAACGCCCGCTCTTTCATGAAGACCATCAACGCGCTGTCCACTCGCGGCGAGCGCCCACTCTCGAACACGAGGTTTTCCGTCTTCGGCATGGGCGACAGCCACTACTGGCCGCGGCCTGAGGACGCGCATTACTATAACAAGGCAGGCAAAGACCTCGATGTACGCTTGGAGCAACTCGGTGCTGTCCGCTTCGTCCCCCTCGGGCTTGGCGACGATCAGGACGCCGATGGTCCCGAGACGGGTTACAAAGCCTGGGAGCCGCTCCTCTGGAAGGCCCTGGGTGTGGACGCGGTGGAAGTGACCGAGGCGGAGCCCGAGCCGATCACGAACGAGCACATCAAGGTTGCGTCGCAGTACCTGCGGGGCACGATCGCGGAGGGGCTCGAGGACACGAGCACGGGCGCGCTCGCGCCGGCGGACACACAGTTGACCAAGTTCCACGGCATTTACCAGCAGGACGACCGCGATATCCGTGACGAACGGCAGGTGATGGGCGCAGAGCCCGCGTACTCGTTCATGATCCGCGTGCGCATGCCTGCGGGCGTGTGCGGCCCGGAGCAATGGCTCATCCTCGACCAGATTGCGGACGAGCACGGGAACGGGACGTTCAAGATCACGACGCGCCAGACGTTCCAGTTCCACGGGGTCATCAAGCGTCACCTCAAATCTGCGATCCAGGATATCAATCGGGCGCTGCTCGACACTCTCGCTGCGTGTGGTGATGTCAACCGGTGTGTATCCCTACCTGTAGAGCTGACTGTGCATACTTAACGAGTTTTCACAGTAACGTTATCGTCTCGACTGTACCCTCTTTGTCAAAACTTCACCACCAGGCGTACGAATTCGCGAAGCGGGTCAGCGAGCACCTTCTCCCTCGCACGACCGCATATCATGAGATCTGGCTAGACAAGAAGTTGGTTGCCGGCGATGCGTTGAAGGATGTCGAGCCCCTCTATGGAGAGTTCTACCTTCCTCGCAAGGTATGTCTTTTGAACCTGCCTTCAGGCTTCCTCTGATCCGCCCACAGTTCAAAGTCGCCGTTGCGATCCCTCCGAACAACGACGTGGACGTCTTTGCCAATGACGTCGGTTTCATCGCCATTGTTGACGAGCAGGGTGAACTCGCTGGTTTCAACGTCTCCATCGGTGGAGGCATGGGTGTGACCCACGGGAACAAGAAGACGTACCCTCGCGCCGGTTCCGTCATCGGTTTCTGCACCGTCGAGCAGGGCGTCATCGTTGCCGAGAAGATTATGCTTGTCCAAAGAGATAATGGGAACCGTGCTGAGTGAGTGATCTCATTGGTTGCAATCATGCTTTTTCTAATGTGTTTCTCACTCGCAGCCGTAAAGTTGGTCTTCACATAACATGCATTCGCTTCCCTACATCTGACAGTGACTTGTACAGAACGCGCGGCTGAAGTACACCATCGACCGTATGGGCCTTGATGTCTTCAAGGGCGAGGTCGAACGTCTGCTCGGCTACAAGCTGCAACCGGCACGTCCATACTCGTTCGACAAGAACGTCGACGACTTTGGGTGGATCACGGGTCAGGACGGGCGGCACCACTTCACCTGTTTCATCGAGAACGGCCGTGTGCAGGACGAGCCCGGGCGCGATTTCAAGACAGGTATCCGCGAGATCGCGAAGGTGCACAAGGGCACGTTCCGTATGACGTCGAACCAGCACCTCATCATCTCAGACGTCCCAACTGAAGAGCTGCCCACAATCAAGCGTCTACTCGCTGAGTACAAGCTCGACAATATCGCGTATTCCGGGCTCCGTCTGTCGTCATCTGCTTGCGTCGCGTTCCCTACGTGCGGTCTGGCTATGGCCGAGTCCGAGAGGGTGCGTTCAGGAACGATTCCTCGGCTGATCTTACGACGCTAACACACTCTTGCAGTATCTTCCCATCCTCATTGACAAGGTGGAGAAGATTTGCGAAGAGAATGGTCTGCGCAACGACTCGATCGTCATGCGTATGACTGGTTGCCCTAACGGTTGTGCGAGACCATATCTTGCTGGTAGGCGCCCTTTGTCTCGTGTACCTTCGCAGCGTTGATGTCTCTTTCAGAGGTTGCATTCGTAGGCAAGGCTCCAGGGACGTACCTGATGCTCCTCGGTGGTGGTTATTATGGCCAGCGTCTCAACAAGATCTACCGGGGTATGTAGACGCATAACCACCTGTCGAATTTTGTGCACTAAGCCTTTCCCGTAGAAACTGTCACGGAGCCCGAGATTCTTGCCATCTTGCGCCCCATGATCAAGCACTATGCGCTTGAGCGATTGGAAGGCGAGCGGTTCGGTGACTTTGTCATCCGCACTGGTTACATCGCCCCGACGACATCTGGCAAGGAGTGGTACGACCGGATGGGCGGCGAGGGCAAACACCGCGAAGTCGCTGTGTCAGCGTGATGTGCAGCATTGATTTTTGTTGGCGTCTGGGTTCTGGGTTAACGGCAAGCAAGCAGTTCTCTCTTCATAGTGTAGTTCGCATGTACCAAATACATTATCCTACTAGATTTTCGCATATACACCCTCTCTCCTGACCGATTACCCGTCCCATCGCCTCGCGATCCGACACCTACGGCCGTCCGCGAACGCAACATCCCGCGCATCGGCCTGCCTTGCGCGGCTTGCGACCAGCCAAGCCTGGTGAGGTGGAGATAGCGGCGAGGGCATGAGGACGGAGCGGGCGACCGACGGAGCCCCGCCCGCTGCCGGGTGTAGACGTCACCGAACGAGACGCGCTCCCTGGTGATCTGGACGATCAGCATGCGCGCCGCTGAGATGAACTCGCGAAATCACATTTACTTTCTTTCGGGCCCGAGCTGCCTTCGCGGGGTCGGGGACTTGGGCTCCCTCTTCACAACCTCGCGGCGGTCATAGAGCGGCCCAAGCCCGTGCTCTCCTGCGCCCGCATCGACGCGTGCACGGTGCTGTCTCCCGCGAACCGCGTTATCGCGATTTCAGATGCAGGGCAGCCGACGTGTGGCGCGCGTGAGCGGAGCGGATTCGTTCCGTTCCGTCCGTCAAGATTTCCGTTTCGTTTCGTTCCGTTTCCGGTTTATGTGCCAGCACCCCCAAGACGGAGATATGCGGCGATGATCGTACAACAACAGCGATGAGGGTGGTGTTCTATTACAGTGACAGAAAAACGAGACTTCTTTCTTACGCGTTCTTGCTCGCCTTTGCCTCGGCGAGGCTGGACTTGAGTGCGGCGATAACCTTGTCGACGTCACCGCGCTGCTTGTCCGTGGCAGTGACACCCATGTGTCTGGTAGAGCAGTGCTTGTCAGTCCTGAATTGACGGCAGATCGTAGACGGAAAGGAGTACGAAGGAAGACATACCCGATACGGAAGTACTTGACTAGAATCAGATGTTAGAGTCAATGCTCAAGATCGTCGATCGCCAGGAATTAAACAACGCACGCTTATAGTCCTTGTGCAGCCCCGCGGCGACAACGACGTCCTTCTTCGCCAGAGGCGGGAGCAAGTCCGCTGCGACGATACCCTCGGGGAACCAGAGCGCAGTCATCCCGTTCGCGGCGACTGCGTCTTCGACGGGGAGCTGCTTGAAGCCAAGCTCGGCGGCAACCTGCTTCAGGCGCTGGCTCGTCTCCTTGTGCAGGCGGAAACGCTCCTCGAGGGAAGGCGCCTGCTTTGTTATCTGTGAAAGCGACGCGTGGAAGGCGTAGATGAGGTTCACAGGAGGCGTGGCGAAGTACGCCGCGTTCCCGGACTCGTATGCATTCATGATTGGCAACCACCTAACAGGAACGAGATTCCGTTGGCGATCGTTCCCACATTTCTGAGGCTATCAAGAACTTACTTCTTCCAGCTGGCATAGTACGACGTCACTGGGCTCTTCCTCGTCTCGAAGGTCTGGCGGTAGCGTTAGCCGGAAGCCATCTCGCAGATGCGTCGACACCAACCTTAATGGCCCTCTGACTGGCGGCGAGGATGCTCAGTCCCGGAGGAGTGCTGAGACCCTTTTGGCTAGCTGTAAGAACGACATCGAGCCCCCAGTCATCGAAGCGGATTTCTTCACTCGCAACCGAGCATACAGCATCGGCAACAACCTATCCTCAATTCAGCGGGAGAACTTGGCCTGAGCTACCGCACAACTCTGACTCACGAGGGTCTCGGGCGAAGCACGCTTCACAGCGGCCGCAATGCCCTGCGCGTCCGAAAGCACGCCTGCAATGCTAACATTAGTACATCGGGCTTCGCGCGCGCTCATATGGGCCCGGCGGACCTGTGGAAGTGTCGACGTGGGTGAACGTGACCGCCTTGTACTTCTTCGCCTTGAGAGCCGCTTCCACATCGGCGGGAGCTACGGCCGCACCGAATGGCGCCTGGACGGTGTCCACGTTGGCGCCATACGTACGCAAGCTGATGGAGAATAGTCAGCATCGTGGCAGGGACGCGGATTACTCTACAACGAAATTTGGGTAGGAGCGAAATGGGCAGACCCACCAGTCGGCAAAGCTGTCCCCAAAGTAGCCACTGTTGAGCACGAGGACATTCTCCCCGGGCTCGACGAGGTTTGCGGCGACCTAAATGAGGGCCGTGGTTGAGAAACATATCTCGCAAAGAGACGAAAGGGGGCGAAGGAAGGGAGCGTACTTGATCCCAGCCTAGAGTGCCGGAGCCGGCGATGATGAAGGGTTGGGCATCCTGGGTGAAGAGGACCTGCCTCATCATGCGGATGCAGTCGCCAAACACTGGGATGAAGTCTGGAGAGATGTGGGACATGGAAGGGTGTGCATTGGCGTAGAGAACCTAAAGGTGCGGGTCGTCTGAGCGGCGATGTCGAAGAAGCAGACGCGAAGGACGTAGTACCTCATCGGTGACCTCGATAGGGCCTGGGATGCTTCGAGGGCATGAGGGGCGAAATCGCGTTAGGACGTAGATAGCACTTACACGAGAAGCCTGGAAAGGGTCGTGGAGGGCGGATAAGTGGGAGGCGTGAGCCTAGCCAGAAAGATGCTCACTTGTGCGGTTCCTGCGTAAGCGGCATCGATGAGCAGGGGATTGGACGAGTATCCGAGGAGAAAACCCACCTGGACGAAGCTCGACATGGCGCGCGAGGCAGCGAAGAAGTTGCGAGTATTGGTGCGGTCGGTGCGGATGGGAGGAGAGAAGGAGACGGAGGCAGAGAGAGGGCAGGAGAGGGCGCGTCTGCGGAGAAAGGCTGAGGTGCGCGCGAGCATTCGGGCAAGTCACCTGACGGGCCGGCGTACCGCAAGAGTCAAGCTCAGCCTACTTGCTGGTGTTCCGCGAGTCCGACGCAGAGCGCGCTCGGTACGATTCCCCTTGGGCAAGTAAGATCGAGGACCTGAAATCACAGTAGCAGACCGAGATACTAAATACGACACGGGGCTTTTGCTAGTAGGCGGCTCAACATTCACTCGGGTTTCTACTTGTAAGTAAACAATCTAATCGTACTTTACAGGTTGGCCAACTCGCGTGGCTAAGACTGAGATGCTTCGTATGGACCTATTGAGCTAAGGTCAAAGCGAAGCGATCTCTAGCGTAGGGGATTACTTATGTACGTATGCTGGAGGCACGGCACGTAAGTAAGAGACCGTCGGTCAACAAGCCAGCTCCTCCACCAGCTTCAAACTGGCCCATCACTCCGAGCTATATACAGTACTCGCGGCCTTCTCATGACAGTGACTAGCAACGGGAAAGAGAAGTTGGAGCACCGAGCTGAGGCAGCAAGCTGCAGCACTGCTCGCCTGAGTGCAGGTGCTTGACCGTAGCTTGACCGTGCTGTCGTGGAAACGCGGAGGCACGACGGTTGACTCGGCGATAACCGGGTGCCTCGTTTCGATCACGTGTCGCAAAAAAGTGATGAAAAGGATACCGATTCCCAAGTGGAATCGTAATTAGCTGCAGCTGTTGCACTCTTCGCGGGGATGGCGACCGTAAGTTGGGTCAAGAGAAATGTCAACGTGGTGGACGACGAGCCCGTGCAGGACTCGAGATGCCTTCTGCAGACTGAGCCTCCCGTCGCGCGCGCGTCGCCTGTCCGCGCGGAACAGATCACGAGAACGGATGCCCGCGAGCGGGTCGCCGACGCCGCCGCCCTCCCTCCGCCACGGCGGATCATGCACAAGTCTGCGACCCGCCGCCGTCCTGTCCAGCCTCAGGGCCAGGATTAGTCTTGTCGTGAACACCGGCCTCCGGTCCAGACAAACGCGCCGTATCCCATTAGAGGGTGCACCTTCCGCTAAGTCGGGTATACGAGAATGTAGAATACGTCCTGCGACCATGTCGACGAGCCACAGCCTCCCATGGCCACCTCCCACCCTCCTCACCGCCCGGCGACAATCCGCGCAGAGTCGTCCACCCCACCGTTTGCCTGGGGCCCTCCGCCCATAATGCCGGCGATGGTGCGCTGCATGTCCGTCCACTCCGACTCCCTGGGCAGCGCCATGTCCCCGATGTCGTAAATATAGAGCCTTCCGTCGCTGCCGCCCAGCGCCGCCCTCCGTCCGTCCTTGCGTTCCCAGCGAATCTTGTTGAGTGCGCGCCCGCTGCCGACGCTCGTGGAAACCACCGGCACCTGCCCCCACCCCAGATTAGCACCCTGCCACGCCCGTGGGCGGCGCCCATGCGACGACGCCAGATAAAACGCACCTCGGTGTCGTGGTTCAAGTTCCACAGGTCGAACCGCCCCGCACCGTCGACTGTTCCAAAGACCGCAGGGTGCGTCGGGTGCCACTTGACGTCGTACACGTAGTCGTCCGCCTCGTCAAACGAGTACAGCGGTGTAACGTGGTTGACGGCGGTTGAAGGCTTCGCCAGGCTCTTTGCTCGCCACAGCTTCACCGTCCAGTCCACCGAACACGACAGGAATAGGTCCGAGAAGTCCACGGGGCCCACCAGGGGGTGGAAGTGCACACCCATCACCGGCCCAGAGTGGCCCTTGTAGACATCGTACTGGTTAAGGCCCGCCTTGGCTCCAGCACGGTCATACCGGTTCGCCTGGTACAGGTTGCCTTCTTCCGTTCCGACCCAAAACGTCGTCGTCTCGTTATCCGGAAAGTTCAATGCCGTGATCGCGACTTCGCTCGTCTTGTTATGCCCGCCATGAACAAGCTCCAGCGTTTCCTGCCAAACTTGATCGTCAGCCATTCAACACTGTGAACGTACACTTCAGCCGGCGCACCTGTGGTTGGGCGAGCATGTCAACAAGCCAACTGCATACGGTCCCATCTGTACTGCTTGTGATCAAATTGTGCGCATTCTGCGTGCCGACCATCTGCATGGCATATACAGGATGTGTGTGGCCAGCAGCCGAAAGTGGAGTCTTAAGCACAGGGAGGTGCTTAGACCTCGTGTCCCATAACAGGATTTGGCCCGAGTAGGTCCCCCCAAAAATCAGATTCGAGTGAAACGGTGAGAAGGTCACCGATAGCACATCTGACTGCGTACGGTCAGCTGCTAGTTTCTGTACGTTCCAACGTCGCTCTTACCTGTGAATGGAAAACAAACTCGGGCCGTTCCAGCAGGTGCAGATTCCACACCGCGACGATGCCATCCGGTTCATTCATTGCTGCGGGATTCTTGTTGTAGGAGGCACAGCTCAACTCGGGATACTGAGCGACTATCAACACAGTGCAACCCGCGAAGTCAGGCGGTATCTGACCTTAGGTGACCAGTCGATGTCAGTGATTGAGCGGTTCTTTCCGTACCGCTCGTCATAGAAAGCGCACACGCATTTGATCCGGCCTTCAGAAGCCTCCCTAAATACTTCTTGAGTTACATGCGGCTAAGTGCACAAGACAAGTACGTACGTTCCGCCCTCAGTGTTCACGGTGTAATCCCGGATGTAGTCATAGTTGTCATTCAGGGCACGTTGAATGATCTTTGTAGATTGCTCTACGAAGTCCAAGAATTCCGGAGCAGCGAATATGCTGAGTTTCTCCTCTTCTGACATCTCTACCGTCCGATGATTTTAATATTCGTCCTAAAATGCGGTGTGGTACAATGACGCACCTCGGATTTCCTGAGCGATTTCCTCGTCCAGCTTCTTACTTTCATCCTCAAGTTCCTGCTCATGGGCTAACCGCTCCGCCTCAGCAGCTTCGCGCTCGCGCAATATCCGTTCCCGAATTTCGTCTTCGTCCAAAGCTGTGGTCTCGGTCTCGACTTCCATAGTCTGAACCTCTTTGTTGTAAATCACACGCTCCTACCGTCACCATGTAAGATCATGCCACAGAAGCCATGTACTGGGGGACGAACCTTCTGCGGAAGCTCAAACAGCTCTTGTTCAATGTCAATGAGGTCTGGGATATACCTCGGAGTCATTTCCCTAGGACAAGCCAAGCATCATTCCTGAGCATGAGCATATGGATAGAACAATACAACTCACCGCTCAATGAGGCTCTCCGTCCCGCCATTCGTGGAGTGGACAAGGGTGACATTGGTACTACCTCTGTCGGAACCGGTATCGCTGTACCTACCAGGACGGCCGCCGGCCACACCATATGATGGCCCAGGGAGAGATACCTGGAAGCCTAGAGCGGGTGTGCCAGGGACCGACGAGAGGGGTGTGTCTCTGCCGCTGTTGGTCGAGCCACCGATGAGGGAATCGACCAGGTTGTGGACATCTTGGTCGTTGGGGCGGTTCCCTCTCTGCGACTATAATCGGGTCTGCCTCAGAACAGATTATCGAGTAATTCTGACATACCTCGGACGCTCTCCGGTCCGCTTCTGCTTGCTGTCGGTCTTGCCTTGCCTTGCGGAGTTCTGCAAGCTTTGCTCGCTTGGCTTCGATTTCAGCCCGCCGCTTATCGGACGTCGACATGGGGTGGTCGTGAACAGATCGCACAGAGTAAGTAAGAGAAGGTCAATACGACTGGCACCAGTGGAAAGGATAGCGGTAAGTGGTGGTCTTGAGCACGGCGAGTGTCGAAATAGGACGCGCCCCGACCTGGCGCGATCGGTCCGCGACGCGTCGCCCGAAAAGTCAAGGTCAAGAGACGCTCTCCGAGTCGACGTGAGTCCTACCTCCTCCTCTTCCTTCTCTTTCACATCCAACGTATCTCGTGCAGGATTTATCTCTATGTCCAATAGAAATAGAGGAGCTCAGAAGGGCGGTGCGCGCCGCGCGGAGAATAACCGCATCTACGCACACCCTCTCCCACTCGTCTTCTCCGCTCCAGAAACGCGCAGCCCATTAAGTCATGTCCTCGGCTTCATGGGCCTGTCGCCGAATAGGCTCGAAATCCCCCACTGTGAAGGCATCTTTGACCCCGCAACGCGCTCTGTCTGGATTACGAACGAGAGGGACTCGTCTATTCTCTGGCGTAGGGGTTTCTTTGGTAAAGGGGACCTCTCTAGAAGCGAGCCGTCCTGGCTCGCGAGGCAGATCAACGCGCGCAAAGCTGCAGGGAAATGTGAGTGTCTTTTGACCACATGCTTCATCTCAACTATAAGACCCCGGTGTAGACATGACCTCGGAAGAGATTCGAGAAAAACGCAGACAGGAGCGCAAGCAATTCAAGCTCGATCGCGCCGCCGCTATTGCCAAGGCTGCTGCAGAAGCCGAGGCAGCTTTCTTAGAAGGCCGGGACGCGGCCCCAGTCGCCATTCCCTCAGGAGCAACCTGGAAACCCCAGCCATCTACTTCGGCCCAATCTATGCTTCCCGAGGAACCTCCAGAAGACGATGCGGAAGACGAAGAGCTGGAGTCGCTCGAGGACGTCGAACACCTCCAACTTACGCTACAAGAAGCCTTCTTTCTCATCTGGACCCTCGATTGCCTCACCGTCCTTGACCCTCATACGGTACACGTTGTTATTACTCATGCACGAATATATTATTGTCTGATTCCTCTGCTATCCTTGGCCGTGTCAGAGTGAACCGATGAGTCTTCAGCGGATATGGCGTGCATTCCAAGACGTGCACTGCCTACCCCCAGGCCTGCCCATTTATGCGAATCGATTTGACAACCCGTTCCTCGTGAACTACGCCGTATACCATTATTACCGCTCCCTCGGCTGGGTAGTCAAAGGCGGCATCAAGTTCTGTGTAGATTTGCTGCTGTACAAACGTGGACCGGTTTTCCATCACGCTGAGCAAGCCTTCATTCCAGGATGATTTTGTCAACATACTGACCAGAGGCCGCAGATTCGCTGTGGTCGTAATCCCAGTCTATGAAGATCCCGCAGACCAAGCGTCCTCTCCGTTCACCCTCTGCAACTCTACCCCTTTCTCGTGGTCCTGGCTGAGCACGGTAAATCGCGTTAACTCTCAAGTGCAGAAGGTCTGGCTCCACCTGGTTATTCCTTGGCACTCAGTACTGAAGCTCGTTTCCCAGACTCTCATCCTCACATACGTCACCATCCCCGCCCAATCGCGAATTTCGCCGGATTTGCTCTCGTCTCCGGCCTGCCTCGCGCACTACTCCGTCAGGGACGTCGTTCTACGGAGGTTCATTCCGGCGCGTATGCGCGATTGAGCACGAGTCTCGAATTACTGTATTCCGTGTATCTTACTTCTCCCTTCTACCTTCGCGGAGCTCAAGAAGCTTGACCTCCATGACGTCTTCATGACAAGGCACGCAGAAGGCATGAACAGGAACGAATTATGTACGATTCTAAACGCCTAACATACAGCACGTTATCACCAAAATCGAAGTATAAACCAATTAACCAGCGCAGTCAGCGGAAGCAGAACGGAGCGTGCGGGCACAGAAGACGAAATGGAACGGAAGCCCAGCACCGGCAAGACGAAAGACAATAAGTTACACCGCGCCCTTGATCTGCACCCTGCGATACTTCTCCTCGAAGACCTGCGCAAGCGGCGCGATCGCGGGTTTGCAGTCGAGCACTTTCTCCGCGTCCGGGCTGTTCGGGTTCTGCCAGAAGCCCACTCGGTGCTCCGTGAGGAACTCGCGCGCGCCCTCCGTCGTCTCAAACGCAAGCTCGGCCGAGATGAATGCAAGCCGTAATGTGTGGTACCTGTGCGAATTGAAACCAGCCCAGTGGGAACGTCAGTACCGCATGTCGGACATCCACCTTCCGTTCACAGACAAAGGGTGGCGGTAAGGGAAAGGGAGGAATGGAAGTGCAGGTCCGGCGATTGAAATGCAGGGGTGCGACAAGAGAAAATGGCACTGGTACGTAGAAGTACTCACGCTTTTGTCATGACCATGAGCGCACGCATACGTTCTCTATCAATGAAGTGGTCCATGATGTACGCTCCCATGTTGGGCGCGTTCAGGTATAAGTCAAAGAGAGCGTGATAATTCCCCATTCCGATTGCCCGCTGGACGCTGAGCGCGTGCCGCACAGCAGGGCTGGATTTCTGTTGTTGTGTTAGCTGACCTACGTACAAGTTCATGTCTGTGGAACGAACCCGGGATTCGTGTCAATATGCTGTGTAGCGACCGATAGTATTCAAAACGGCTTACCACTCCGATTGCGCCCATGGAGGAGCATCAATATACGATATGCTGTAAACTCCTCGACCTTTCCTGGTATACCAAGCTCGTAGAGACTGCGCAACATGGCCTGACATTGGTTGTACTCAACCATGTCGCCCTACATGCACGCACACGACCAACGATCAACACGTATACCTCATTATTACGCACTTGGCACCAAGCGGGACGGACATACCACTTCGAGCGCCATCCGCGCATGGATTTCGTACACCGTCACCGTGAACTCATTCTTGATGCGCTGCACCTGTTCGCCGACAAGACAATAAGGTGCGAACACCGCTGTCAGCAGCGCTCAGCGCATGGCGGGCGCGGACAGGAGACGGCGCACGGTGAGGTCCTGCCGTAAACTCTTGAATTGGCTGCATATCCAATTGTAGGTAGCCTTCTCGCGCCACCTCTTCTTGAGCTGGTTTAACGTCTCTTGCAAGATGTGGTACGGCCGTATTTGTTCCGGTTTAGGTTCCTGGCGGCGGGCGCGGGAGGGTGAGCGACAGCTTCGGCACGGGGCGCGCACACTGCAACCGAGGCCGACATGATCGCGAGGGGCGGCGAAAGAACTCACGGAGGTGAGCCGCAGATAGTCCTTGAAGATCTCTTCGGACGTGCCGACAATAGTGAATCGGTCCCAGTTTGGTACGTTCTGCGCATGATGAGTCGTCCAACGCAGGCAGTAGCAGACCGGGGTGAGACTGACCGGATTCGCCTCGGGGTCGTCCACGTCATACGTTGCGGGCGTAGCGGAACGGGATTTGAATAGGTGCGAGTTAGCGTACGAAGAGGCATAGGAAGGAGCGGGAGGGTCGTTGAATGCACGCGAACTTTTCTGGCGTTCAATCTCATGCTCTCGTTGGAAACGTTGGGCCCTGCGGTTCAATGCTGCAATATCACTCTGTGCACTGAAGTTCTTGGCTGCGTTGTTCGCTTTCTTCGTCTTCTTGTTGCTAGGATGCGCACCATTGTCGTTTCTGGGACGCATCTGTCAAGGACAGTTGAACGAGAAACAGAAAGGTATATGGCTTACATCTTGCGTTTTAATGTGCTAGATGTTGATAATGAGGGGGTCGGTTTGGGCAGCAAACTCCAATCTGGCCTTCAGCCGTAGCCCGCCGCCAAAACACCAAAACGGATGACAAACCTCTTGAGCTGCACCCCCGCCCAGTCTGTTGTCCACAGAGTCTTGGCCGCAAAAGAGTCAGCAATCACCTGTTTCAGTTCCGCCTGCGCTTCTGCTCGATTGACATCAGTCATTTTGCCTAAACATTGGGCAACCCAGTCTCTGCGGAGGGATTCAGAAGCGTATCGGTGCGGGGCTGGTCGAACGCCCTACTTGAGTTGTGGTGGCCAACTTTCCGCCGACATGATAAAACCAAGTTCTTGAAGTTTGTGTTTGTAGCTGACAGGGAGGCGTAGAGAGAGATGATGGAGATACGAGAGGACGATGGGGCACGAGCCCAACGGTCGGATGGTAAGCAGCACTGGCAGCGCCCGGCATTCGGAGCGCCACCGTCGGTCCGCTATGTACCAGCTCACAATTGTGAGGTTTTTGTCCTCGCTCTAGCTTGGAATTCCAACAACCGTCGAGCCACCCATGGCAACCACAAGGGAATCCTTATCACTCGTAACTTTTGGAGCATTCCTTTCACGAACAAAATCAATGCCACACGTGGAAGGTCTATTACTTGATATTATTTAAAGACTAGGTGGAGGCCACTGAACGGCACACGCGACGTCAGGCGGAATGAACGGTCCGATTGGATCACGACTATGCACAGGGACGCCCCAAACGACCTCCAGGCAGGTTCCAGTACGCTACTCTAACGTTTTCAGTGCTTCTCTACCGGGGGGTTGTAGGCTGCACACCAGGGTCAGCGGCTGGATCTAGTCGACCGGTAAAAACCATGGAAAATGCTCACCAATCTTCCGCGATTTGATGAGCGACCATTTGAAACGCTTGACGTACAAGGAGATGGCTGTGAGGGTCGAGAACAAGATGACGGCCTTCAAGCCCGCCTTCTTGCGCTCGTCGTGCTCGGGCTCCGCAGCCCAGTTCAAGAACGTCACTACGTCCTTGGCCATCTGAGAAGTAGTGGCGGGGGTACCTAGCGAACATATCTAATCAGCGAATTTAACGATCCGCGTTCAGCAGTGTGAACTCACCGTCGTCGTATTCGACAAGTCCGTCAAAGAGAACACGCGCCATGGAAATGGCGTTGCCGGGGAAGTAAGGGTTGTAGTTCATGCCCTCGCGGATCTCAAATCCAGCAGGGGGGTCCCTGTAACCGGTGAGGAGAGAGAAAATATAGTCCTGTCCCGACACAAAAGCCCGCGTAAACCCCTGTACTCTGCCATGGAGAGCAGGAAAAGCACTCACCGCACCACCGTGACGAGCCTTGACAATCAGGGACAAGTCCGGAGGAAGCGCACCACCGTTACCCGCACGCGCGGCCTCCTCGTTAGGATACGGGCCGGGCATGTAGTCCGAGAGCTTGCCCGGGCGCTGGAACATTTCACCCTCGTCATTCGGGCCGTCGGTGTACTCAACCTCCTCAGCCATCGCCTTGACCTCGTCGACGGTGTGGGAGACACCGACGAGATTGCGCCAGGCAATGCGATCGAGGGAGTGACACGCGGCGCAAACCTCGCGGTAGACCTGGTACCCTCTCCGAATGCTAGAGCGGAGAGGTATAAGAGAAAAGCGCGCGCCGGAATGGTACGGAAAGGCATTACCTGGCGTGATCAAACGAGTCGAGCAGTCCTGAATGGGACCAGGGGTATTGGGTAGGGTGGAGGCCCTCCTCTGCGGGAGAGTTTGCGTGGACCTCGCCAATGAAGGGGAGGGTGCCGTAGAGGTTGGCGTACCACGCGACGGAGCCAACCGTGAGGAGGGTCGCAGAGGCAAGGGTAGCGCGAGAGTTGACAAACGACTGCGGGGGGACGAGGCTCGATGCTGGCGACCTAGCGAGGGCGAAATAACGAGCCACGTACCTCGAACGCGGAGGAGGAAGCAGAGGAGGTGGAGGCAAAACGGACACGCTGTTCGAGCTGTTAGCGCGTCCGCGGGCGAAAGAAGACAGAAAAACGCACGGGAAGAGAGCGTGCGGCGTTGAAGGCGGTCGAGCGGGCCTGGGGGAGACCCGCGACGTTCTTCAGGGCACCCGCGGGGAGCCTGGCAAGCATTTTGGAGGAGAGCGCAAGTCGGTCGTCGTCGACGCGGATATTCGAGAGGCAAGCCCGCCAGCGTCACACAGGTCACGACCCCCACCACGGAGCATCCCGGGCTCGTCGCCCGACGAATCACAGCCCGCCCTTTTGCCACCCTCCGTCCCCGGCCGCGCTCCGGCCGACATCACTCCGCCGGGCTTGCGCCGGGCCTGGGCAGTGCAGCGCCCGGGCCCAGACGCCGAGTCCTCCGGACCAAAGAGCGCCCACCCCTTACAGGCTCCTCCGCTGCTCATGAGCGCCAACAGCTCGACACTGAGCTCCCCGTGGCAACCATGTGTTCGAGAGACAACGCCCACGGTCATAATACTCACAGCTTGTACCTTGCGATCTCCACGCACTTCCGTCACAGGTCGTCAAATTCGCAGCTCGTTCAAAGTCAAACCGATCCGTTGGTTCATTATACGCGTGCGGTCGTATAAGCAAAAAGGTCCTATGTACTTTACATGCCAGAGCGGCGCAGTCATACAGACGAGGGGTAAGGAAACCGGACGCATGGTGGGCATGAGGCATCACCCGAGCGGGTGAACGGTAGCGGGAAAAGTATAGATCGTGTGCGCTGGCAGCGCGTCGTCCGACTCTCAGAACAAACAGTCGCAACAGAGCTCTGGCAAGGAAAGCGCCCCAACGGCGTCGGAATCAGCGCCTTGGGGACTACATCTCGCATGACTCAGGGATACGCACCTTCCGCGCAACAACACAAGCAAGCACCGGCGAGACATGCCATGCATCCACCTCCTCCACCCTTATCCTGCTGCTGTCTGCAATGCCAAGAAAAAGAGCGAGCCCGTATGTCAGTCAAGGGCCACCGGGCTCGTTGATGTACGCCACTTCTAACGTACACGTAGACGGTCTGAGGGGGCGGTTGCGGCTGATAGGGCTGGCCGCCGTACTGGGGCTGCCCATAGGGCTGTTGCTGATAGCCGCCATAGGCCTGCTGTGGCTGCTGGGGATAGTAACCGCCCTGCCCGGGCGGGGGTCCTGTCGTAACAAGCTCATCAATGGTTATGTTCGCTACGGGGCATCAGGCGAAGAAGTACGCACCCTGAGGAGGATAGTACTGTTGGCCGCCGCCGTTGTAGTAGTCCTTGTTCGACATGATGGAGAGCGAGGGGGGAGAAAGGGTGAGAGAAAGGGTCGCGCTGGGGAATGGGTGTTGTTATATAAAGGGATTGCACGTGACATATACGGAGAAGGGCTCCGCCGAGCTGCCGCGGGCACGCCGGCCACTTTACGCTCGAGACAGTGCTCTGACCTGTTTCCCCTGACCAATCTTCCGCCCAGCCTCACAGCAGTCTCACAGCCCCCTCAGTCTCTCCAGAAAGACGGATGCACGCAGGCCTGCGGATGACCGTGCGTAGCTGACGTGCGGTGCTTCCTCGTGTAACCGCAAAAATTCCTCTCCCTACAATCTGCTATCGGTAGCAGAGCCGCGTTCAGGGCGTCTAGCAGTGCCCCACTGCGCACAAGTACACGCGTCCGACGTCCTCCAGCTGGCCTCCTGACCGGATGCAGCTCTCAACGCCTTTCTCCGAGTCTTTCCGTTGTCTCTAACGAGACGTTTGGAGCTTACAAAGTCCCGTACCGTCGGTTACAGTGCGAGCTCCGTCACTTTTGTGGTACTCTACACCTTTAGCACACGCCACTCACGACAAGCTCGTAGCGAAGAAGACGGTGTTACTCTATTAGAAACCGTGTGTGTATGACGCAACAGGTACATCTGTAGTACATGGCGAAAAGCGGGCATGGTCACCGTAATCAAAGATAACTAGTATTCCTGGACACTTCAGTGTTCAGGTCTCGGAGGGGTCGAATTGACGAATCTTTGAATCAATCTGACACATGGCGTTCAAATAAGGCAAATGTCTAGGACCAGCATCGACATACCGCCGGCAACTGGGCGTTTGGTGCTTATGTGATATCCAAATATGGAATCTCCATCAACCGTCTATGGGTCACATGTAGTTTTGCTCGGAACTTCATCTTTGCATCGTGTCAACGGGCATGGATAGAAGCTCGTGCATTTCAGCGCTGGTTTCAGCTCATAGGGAATGGAGGTCAAGTATAGCCTCCAAAAGTCTCTGGTCCATGATGTGCGTAGAATAAAGCCGGGGCATCGGTACGGTGAGAAGATCCGCCTTGGATCCGATCCGCGAGCAGCCACCTGTAGTCATTTGAATAGGCCTTACAGGTGCAGACTGACGTTCAGCGATGTTGGTTCGAGTACGAAGTGTGAGGCCTAACTTTGCTGGGCACGGACCAGCCCACCGACTAGCAGCATCATCATTACTTTCACTACGAGGCATGATTCCAGCATTTTGGTGTACCACGGCTGGGATAAATCCTTCCAATAGTCACGGCGCCAGAGGCGCGGGGCACGTTATGCTGGAGTGCTTGACCGATATTATGCCAGAGTCCCCGAAGTCTTAATCAAGTCCAGCGCCATGTTAGCTCGAGCGCGAAGCGCGAGGGCTAACATGGCTGGGGCAGGCCAACCAAGAACCTCAACAAGGCTGTAAAGTAGAAGCATACTACCAGAATGTCCGTCCTCGAGCAGAACTGAGCACCCTCTCAGTGTGCTTGCTCAGCAAGTTGAGTAAGCAGATACAAGTGTCCAGGTCTGCCCGGAGGGCCATACCTATGGTAGAACGAACAAAGATGCGAAAGTCAACAATCGAAAAAATACACTGGTCGTGGCAACTGTAACAGATCCCAGCACCCCCACGACCGGGTTCAACAATCATCGATCGCAGGCCATGCCAGGCTAGCTATTATGGAAACATATCGTGTGCGGGACGTTACAACGAACGCGGGGGCGGCGGGATCCTTGAATGCGGTCATGAGCTCAGCGAGGGCCTCGGGCAAGCTGGACGTTAGATGCAAAAGCGTACATTCGGGCACCCTGTTGCAGAAAGTACTGCGTCAGCGGCGTCTGTGCTGTGCGCGGTGCGACGAGCGTCTCCGTCAGTTTCGGTGTCATGCGCGGCAAAGCAAGGTTCATTCACCGGGAGCAACGTAGTCATGACGGGGGAACACATCAAACGGTAGCGTCCGTGCCTCCGCAACAATCGTGCCGCTGTTCCTTTGAGCGAAAGAAGCAGGGTCGTCGAATCTGCACAACGTCAGAAGGTTCCGACGTGTATCAAGGCGAGAGTGGAGGGGAACTCAAATACTTACCGTGGTAATCTGATCAATGTCACTCTGAGCTGGAACCGTCCCCGTTGCCTGACCGCAACGTCGGGGAACATGAAGTAGACCCCTCTCCGTCCCTGGAGGTTGCGGAGCAGGTGTGGGGACGACACCAAGTTACCATACAGCAACCTCTCTTGCGCACTCCTCCCGTCTCCTCCGACCGCGTAATCCATGGGCGCACCGCCTTCTCCGTGGAGAAGCGATATTTGCGCGACCAGGAAAGGAAGCTCCGCCTCACTGAGAGAGGCTTCAGCGTGCGCCCATCCGCCCGCGAGCCACCCCGGCCACACTTACTCAACGACGCTCCGTCCGTCCCCCTCACGCGCTACGAGCTGTGCTATCAATGGCGGGGCGAGGGGCAGCCGCGTTAACGTCGACGCTCCGAACTCTGCCGTACGGTCGGGGTGTTGGACAATCTCAAGACGATATGACCTAGAGTCTAGAATGAGTATCAGCGGTAAGCAATGGATCCGTGAGAAGTAGTACCTGGGAGGATTGGTCTGGTGTTCTGTAGCGATCTCAATGTCTACAAAGCTATTTACCGACGACTCTGGTCGGTTAACTCCACGCGCACGGGTTGAGAGTGGGGAGGAATGGTTGTAAGAATGAGTCCCCGTATCGGCACGTGGGGGCTCGTCGGAGAGAAAATTGATGGAGAGCTTGTTGCGGTCTTTCGGAGATACTGTCAACGACTGAGGACTAATAGTACCCGCGCATAAAGCCTCCGTCGGTGGATGAGGTGCAATGTGAAGAGTATTTGCGAGCTGGCAGCAGCGGAGGCTATGAAATCGAGGGCCCCTAGAGATGGACGGCGTACGTACCATAAGAGCACGTCGACGGCTAGCCGGAGACAGGCAGCGGCTGCTGGAGGCAGAACCGCGGCCTGGACGACGCCTTTTTGACTGTGCTGGGGCGGGGCAGCGCTCTGAAGAAGGAACTGCGCGGGCGTTCACCGACAGGCCTAACATTCAGAGGCTCCGTGGACCCAGAAGCGCGGTACGTCAGTGCGCAAAGGAGGCGGGATTAGCCACATGCAGCTGAGCGCGGACATAAATACGCGAGAGACGCGGAATGTGCCCCAAGAACTGATAGATGCAGAGAGTCTTCCGATCCCAGGGACCGAAATCCAGAGGTTATGTCAGGTCAATGACGCCGGAACCTACTGAATGACGGGCACGGCTGAGCCAAGGCAGGCGGTCGTCTAAACTTAACAGCAGACAGCCGCAAATTTTTGGAAAGCGGGGACGGCGACTCACATGAGATTAGGGTACGGGTAGATTATACAGGAAATAATATGTATACTAGACTCTTGTCTTAACATAACTCCAAACGCCTGCAAGGCCCGAGATGAGGGTTGCCGCGGCAAAAGCGGGCTTCACACCGGCTAGAACGAGGCAAGACAATAAGGACGGAGGATCGCGGAGAGCAGATTGAAAAGGCGTACCGGTTGACTTATATAAGGCGCCGGTGAGCGCGCCGGCAGCCATGCTCCCGTACACGTCGTGCTCGCCGCGGAAGCTGTCTATTGTCGAGTTGAAGCCATTGTAGACGAGGGCTGGACGGCGCAAGATGAGCCAAGCGAGCCAAAACGTCAAGAGTGGAAGGGTCCGCACCGAGACAGCCGGCCGAATTGCCTATGAATGTACCTCGACGGGTGATGGAGTTGAGAATGCTGTTGATCCTGAGCCTAGCATTTGACACGGCAAGGGGCCTACGTGCGCCCTCGCGCAATCCCCACACGCCGCCAAGGGCGAGTCCTGAAGAGCGGGTGTGAGCACATGATGGTGCAAAACAATAAGAGACGATAAGGTGTGACGAATCGGAATGACGTGCGGACGAACTAGCGAGATCTCGGGGTGCTTAGATTCTAAGAGAAGATGATGGAAGGGAGGAGCGGTCGTGAAAAGCCGATAAAGCGAACGAACCTGAGAGGTACATGGTTCCGGTGCCATAACACAAGTCGTCACTCCAGCCCCGCGAGGGAATAGCGGTCCCAGCGCCTGGGAGTTCGCTCGTTTTGTCATCATCGAGGAGGAGATAGTCGAGCTTGTCTTCTATGCCCGCCAGGGGATGAAGTTTTGACGGGTCGAAGGAGCCGAGAATGAGGTCGGAGGACGAAGTAGAGACGTCGTCCAACCCGTCATTCTGAGAGACCGGGTAGTTTACCGCAGTTGAGGAACTGGCCATCGCGCAAGACGCGGAGGGGGCGGCGAGAAGTGACTGAGGGCGAACGGGGGCACGGTGAGTGAGAACACTGAGGAAAGAGCTGAGCGTGCTGGCCGGCTCTCGCCACTCTGCGGCTGATGTAAGCACGACGGGGAGCCTCGTGAGCCTGGCGCCTCAAGGGCAATATTGAGCGCTTGTTGAACTTAACCTCTCCGACGACCCGCCGCCCTCGGCCACCCAGTCAGTCGCGCTTCCCCCAACCAGCTGTCGGGTGGCAGTGGCATGCGTCAGGGAGGCCTATCGCCGCAATTGTTTGCGTGCCGCCTTAGGTTCCGGGGCAGTGGACATGAAAGCAATAAACAACTCTATCCCTGACCAGACCGTTCCTCAGGTCGTCCGCACCTAGACCACCTCGTGGCCAGAATTTCTCATCTGCGCCACCTTCCCTCATATTCAGCTGTGCTCGCGCTGCGGTAAAAGACATGTATTCTCACTAATACCTCCGATTTCAGGGCGTTCGTCGAAGCACGCCGCGTTCACTTGGCACCGAGTCGCGCTTGACGTCTGCATCTTTGAGAAATTCCCTAGCACTCTCATGGGGCACCAGAAATATCCCTCGTGTGCCAATTCCGTCACACAGACTCAAACTCGTCGGGGTCAGCTTCGATCCGGATCTCAGCGGCGGTTCCTCGTCCGTCCTCGTCCGAGCAGGCAGGCAGGATTCCGAACTTGCACTTCGCTGCCACGGTGGTATTTGAGTTGCCCAGATCCCTCCCCGCGTCGCTACAAAAGCTACCCTGCGCCACGCAACCTAAACGCACAGCTCCCATCCTTCCTCTGTCACTCAAACCCCCGCCTCTATTGTCCCGTCCCACAGCGTTCCCAGCTCGACTGTCAGGCTGTACGCATTCGCCCGAGTTAACCACGCGCTGAACGCCAGTCGCACGACCCGCCCCCCGGAAGCGAACGCCTTGTGCCCGCCCTCCCATACCGCGACGTGTCCGTTCGGACACAGCGGCTCCAACAAACTCCGACGGTCTTCGCGTGTCGGCGATCGCCCTCTTGCTGCCGACATAGGCCTATTGTCTTTGCACTCCACCAGCGTGTCGCCCGAGCTGGCGGTTCCCGTCGCAGTCGGAGGTGCGCCCATCGACGCCGAGCCAGAAACGGTCACGCACAGGAACGCGCTCAAGCACGTACAGCGCCCCAGCTGGATCCGTATGGTTTCCTTGGGACTTTGCAGCAGAATCGCGCACATTGACAGGGCCGTGGTCTCCGTAATCCGCAGCATGAGGTCGTCGTCCTGCCTCCTTGGTCGACTCGTCTCCAGCTTCAGAAAGAATCCGTGTTGCTGCAGTGTACAGACGACCCAACCCGGAATGACGACATTGCACGGGCATTTGAACGTTGCAGGTACATCTGGGGAAGAGGGCGTCGAATTCTCCTGTAGAGAGGGACGATATGGAATGCAGACATCCACGGTGCTCGTCCCTGCGCTCGTGAGTGTCTTTTATGCGGCGTTCCTCAGAAAGGCTAACGAGGCGAAAGTAAGCGTTTGGCGGAATCTGTGGACCGCCGACGTAATGTCCCACGTAGAACAATCCGGAGATGCCTCGCCTAGGGTACAGGAGCAATGCCAACAACCGCCCGTTTGCGTCCTCACAAGATAATACCGCCAGGTACGTCGGGGCTTTCCCCTTTCCAGGGTTGAGTGGGACGAGCGGAAAGCGCGTGCGCATGCCGAAGCTGGTCGCCGCATACTCGGACGACGCGAATGGCACGCCCGTCCTTTCCTCGAAGTCTTCAAACGGCACCGCGGCGACGCCCGCCGAGTTCACGAACGCGTCCGGGGCCCACGCGAACAAGTTCCTCGATTGCCAGTACCGGCTGTCGTCCGCAGCTGCCCCCGGTCCCAGATTTCGCCAGAGTGCGCCGTCGTCCTGCAGGACCGGGCCCCACGCAAAGAGGCTCTGGTCCGGGACGTGCTTGAGGATCTCCTCCTGGAGCCGTACGAACGCGTTCGCGCCCTCGCCGTAGATCGTCGGCATGTTGACCCCAAAGATGCCCATGAGCGAGTACGCCCGGTCCTCGACGCGCGTCGTCCGCCGCTTCGCCGCCCACGCCATCCGCCTCGCGACGCTGACCGCCCCAAGCGGCCGCTCCTTCCTGAGCACCGCCCTCTCCACGCCCGTGATCTCCTCCACGAGCGGCGCGAGCGCGTCCCTCGTGCCGACGACGCGCCACGTCGCGCTCAGGAACACGAGCGCGCGGGGCGCGACGAGCTCCTGGAGCGTCCACCCGCGCGTGAACCACCGGCTCCGGCGGAAGCCCGAGTCGCGCGCGGCGGGGTCGTGGTCATCGCGGACGTCGTCCAGCAGCGCGAAGCACACGTCCGCGGCCGCGTACCATTCGAACATGGAGTTGATCGCCTCGGAGAGCTCGGTGCTGCTCGTCTTGTCGATGCAGCACGAGTCGATCCATACCCAGCGGTACCCGTGACGGCGCGCGAGCGCACAGCAGCCCCGGATCTTGTCGGAAGCTTGTGCCAGTACCCGGCTCTCGGTGTTGGTCTTTGAGGAGGATGGCGAGTCTCGGACCAGTCGAGCGAGCTGCGTCTTGAGGCTTTTGGAACGCTGGCCGGCCTGAGCTTGAAGGGCCTTGAGGTCCTGGAAGGACTGTTCGCCCTCGAGCCTCCATACGTGCGACAGGATCGCGTACTGGTACTCGCGAGGCCTATCGACGTGGAGAAACGTCCCGTGCTCTGTGTCGAGTAGCCACATACCAGTGTACGACGGCCAACTAACGTAGTATAAGAGCATGAAATCAACGTTAGAGGCGCATAGTAAGCGACACCCACCGTTTCGCAGCGTGGGTTTAGAATGGTAGTGTGATGCCTTGGAATTCTTGGAGAGTTCGATTGGTCGTTACGAACGTGTCGTGGTCTGACAAGAGGGTCGTCTCTCCGCTTGCAAGGGACTATCCGCGACGAATGCACGCGGTACCCTAGTCTACGCTGTGTAGCCGTCCATGAGCAGCGTATGGACGAGTTAGGCTGGAACACTGGTAGGAAACGCCAGCGGTATGTGTCGTCGTTCAAGTTGAAGAAGGAACTGGAGTTGAACGACACCGCCTGATGCGAGGTCGAATAGCCGCGCGGGCGTCACCAGCCGGGCGCAGTCGAAGTTGACCATTAGGCACGACCTGCTCTGGTATAGCTCAATAACTGAAGATCCTCTTGATCGTCGAACGCCACTACCGCCCACCATCACACCGAGGAAATCAGCTGAAAGAGGCCTGTCATTTTGCTTGGATCACTACACGAACAAGTACTCGGAGCTCCGTAGTAGCACTACTAAAAGCGTACGCGCCGGCCGATAAAGCAGCCAGGTCCGTGGTACGCGGCGTACAGTACTGTAAGTATCTGGTATGAGGGGGACGATCGTAGCGACACAACATTAGGGTGACGGCCGGTACACATGCAACCCGTATAACATCCTAGTGCATGCAGACGAGACGATGATGACCGAGACAGATGATGATGAGCGACTACCTCTCGTGAATAATCGTTACACATTAATAAGTGCTCGTATGAAGGCGTTGGTGATGACGTTGGGAAGGGGTAATGCGGGTTTCGACGTCCAATCGTACACGGCGCGGGAAGAGGGAATCGGGGGTAATGAAGAAGACGAGACGACCACCCATGGGAGGGATTATGCCGACTCGACCTTCTCGTTGGAGACGTTGTCGTGGTGCTGGTGGTCCTCCTTGACATCGCCGACGTGGATGTCCTGGGCAAGGATCTCCTCGCGGTAGCGCCGGGAGCTGAGGGGCGTCGCGTTCTGGTAGAGGAGGTCGACCTGCTCGAGCGAAAGGCCCTTGGTCTCGGGGACGCAGAAGTAGGTGAAGATGAACGCTCCCAAGCACGTCGAGCCCCAGATGAAGAAGACCTTCACGCCGAGGTTCGCGTTACCCGCGCCAGAGTTGACGAGGTAGGGGGTGGCGTAACCGATACCGAAGTTCCACAGCCTGTCCAATAGGTCAGCCGAAAGCTCGCACAACGCAAGAAAACGGAATGCTCACCAGTTCGACGCAGTCGACATCGACATCGCCTTGGCACGGATGTTGAGCGGGAAGATCTCGCCGGTGATGACCCAAGCGATGGGACCCCAGGTAGACGCGAAGCCGGCAATGTAGATGCAGACGAGGGCAATGAGCGCCTGCTGGCCGGACTTGTTGTCGATGGAGATGGTGACACCGATGATCGCGACGAGGAACTCGCAGACGGTCATGAGGGCGGCACCCCAGAGGAGGAGGGAACGACGGCCGAAGCGCTCGACGCCCCACATGCCGGGGATGGTCATGAAGACGTTGACGATCGAGGTGGCGATGGTGATGAGGAAAGCGTTCGAGATGCCAGAGTTCTGGAAGAACGTCGTGCCGTCTGCGGAGATATGGAAGATCAGCGGCCACACACACACACCGCGCAGGGATATAGAGATACGTACAGTAGAAGATAAAATTGATACCGGTGAGCTGCTGCCACGCCTGGATGAAGATGCCGGTGAGGGTACGGAGGAGGATCTTGTTGTGCGAAGCACGGAAGCAGTCGGCGTAAGAGCCCTCGCCGCGGTCCTGCTCCTCCTTGAGGGCGGCACGGATGTCGGCGAGCTCAGTCTCGATCTCAGGGTCGTCCTTGGGGAGGGACGTGAGACGGGAGAGCGAGGTGGCGGCCTGGACGTCGCGGCCCTTCTTGACGAGCCAGCGGGGAGACTCGGGGAGGTAGAGCATGCCGACGGTGAGGATGAAGGCCCAGATGAACTGGATGGCGATGGGAATGCGCCAGGCGGAGTGGTCCTGACGGTCCTTGGTCGCGTTGTTGATGACGGAGGCGAGGAGAAGACCGATGGTGATGGCCCACTGGTAGCCGGAGACGACGGCACCACGAATCCATTTTGGGGCGCACTCGGACTGGTACATGGGGATGAGGGTGGAGACGAGACCGACGCCGAGACCGGCGAAGACACGGCCGACGACGAAGGTGGCGAGGTTGAGGGCGCCGGTCTGGAGGGCGACACCGAGGCAGAAGACGAGGCAGGAGATGACGATACCGATGCGACGGCCGATGATGTCAGCGACGGGGGCGCCGAGAAGAGCACCTGGAGAGACGCGTCGGTAAGTCAAAAAGGCAGTTTAGCGAGAGACGTCATGGGAGGGGACTGACCGAAGAAGGTGCCGGCAGAGAGGATGGAGACGACGAGGGACTCGCGGGAGGAGGGGAGGTAGAAGCCGTACTGGTAAGTCGCGGTGTCGGAGGTGGCGACACCGAACTGCTTGAGCCAGTCTTCCATCTCCTTGATGCCGGAGATGATACCGGTGTCGTAACCGAAGAGGATACCACCGAAGGCAG
Source organism: Grammothele lineata (assembly GCA_002150815.3). Lineage (NCBI taxonomy): Eukaryota > Fungi > Basidiomycota > Agaricomycetes > Polyporales > Polyporaceae > Grammothele > Grammothele lineata. The sequence continues at coordinate 635,137 of NDFF03000381.1, read as the reverse complement.
CGAAGGCGGTCATGGCGATGCCCGCAAGCTTGTTCTTGTTGCTGACGGAGGCACCGATGCCCTCACCAGTTGCGACGGGACCACCTGCCATTGTGGGAGATACGCGTTTGCGGGGAAAGGCGGGGAACGCGAAAGAGGTGGATGGAGGGGAGTGGGATGAACGAACCACGGGGGGCGGAGAGAGCGGACAGCGACATTTTATACGCGAGCGGGGGCGGGCTTGGATGGGCGGAGGAGACGAGGGCCGCTCTGGGCAGGAGGCGCGGAGGCCAATGAGAGACGGCGCCCGCGAGATGCAGCTCCCGATGCGCGCATGCAAGATCGGCAACCGCGCCCCAGACGCCGGCCACCGCGCCCCAGACGCCCGTCCGGCCCATCCATGCGGCCGCATCAGCCACATCAGATTCGCCTCCTCAGGCGCCCACTCCCGCCAGCCCCGCCAGGTCCTCCTCCCCAGCCACAGCCGCCTGCCCCTCCCCCGCCCCGCACCCCGCACCCCAGCCAGTCCCCCGCAGCCCCCGCATCCCCCACTCGCTCGTCAGACCGTCCTCCTCCGACTAGCAGGCCCTTTCACGCTTCTCGGGGCTGCGTTCAACGCCCTCCATACGCTCGTCGTTCCTGCAGACCTGCCAGATGCAGGCGGGTGATCGGGCGTCCTGCGGTCAGCGCGCTCATTGGCCAGGCCAGCTGTGGGGCCCTCACATGACCCCGCCGTGCCTGTCTCACGCCCGCCTCGGCTCGGCTCCCCTGCCCTCCATCCATCTCGCACTCCAGCCGAAGCCTCCGCGTGCAATGCGCGTTCGTACTCTCCATCTCCTCTCGTCTGGTGTCCGACTCCTTCGTGCACTTTCTGCACAAGTGCTCCCTCCCCACTTTGCTCAAGCCGTAGTTCCCCCCCCCCCCTCCCCCTCAACGCCGGCAATTGATCTAGCCCGGCATCGCCTGTGCCGCATTACCGGCTGTCGAAACTCCCAGACCAAACCAGTCTCCATCTTCTGTTTACCCGCCCTCCTCCCAGAGGCTCTTACATCAGCCCAGAGTGACAGCGCGACCGTCGGCCGTCGGTTCAACGCTCCCGGTTCCCGCACCCCTAGCGCCCGTTTCCGCTGCGCCCGGCCGAGGCTGCTCCAGCTCTCCGCGCCCCGAGTCCGTATTCCAGAGCGCGCCCAGCACTTTCTTGCTCCATCCTATACTCAACGTCGCGGCCGGACCTCTCGACACAGCCTCTAACCTCTGTCCGAGTTCCGCTCGGAGTCGTCCAACGTCCGTCGTCTCCTCCGGCCCGATGAGCCTGGTCTTTCACTCCGGACCATCATTCTACACTCTCCCGTCCAGGACCCGCCCGTTCCAGTGTGCGGCGAAAGGCGGAGGACAACGACACGGCCGACTGGCGAGAATGTTCCCTTGAGACGTGGCGTGGACAGGCACCTACGAGGTACCCCTTTCGTCAGCCGCTACGCCATTTTCCCGCTCCCGACGCATTACTTCTGCGCCACCACCGCCGGCACGATGCCTGCGAACGCTACGCACTTACGACCTCTTACGACACGGCCGCTCGTCCGCAATCGAGGGAGACGATCAGCGCGTACGAGTTCGACTGCCGTTTCCGGAAACACCTCGACGAGATCTGCAGAGTTGTGCTCCACAGTCGTTTCCTTCTCTTCTCTTCCCTTTACGCGACTCGGTCTTCGTGTCTGTGCTGATGCGTGCCCGTAAGGAACATGGTTTGGAACACATCCTGCTCGCCGGTCCTGACGGAGGTCGGGCTGGGCTGCACAGGACGAGTCCCAAGAAGCCTAGGCTGCCTCGACCCAGAACCGGCAACTTAGCCCCCATGGCGCGATCGTCGTCTGAGTGCTCGCCTCTCGCCTCGGGCTCGGGGTCACATGCGTCCCTCCTTTGAGCGGACAGTGGCGACCATTAAACTTCGCGATCCGCCTATACCTCTCCCGGAAATCGCATTCAATCGACAATATCCCCGACATTGACGCATCTCGCGCGCATCTCGTTGCTCATCCCATGGCAAGCCCGCACAAGCCCAGCGACGCCCAACGCCCGCCCTGTGTTCCTTTCCAGAACGCGCGCGACATCGCACGCTGCTCCACGACATGTGCAATCGGGCCCCCACGACGGTTCCTGTCGCCTCCGCCAATCCCGGGCTCACCACGAGCGTTTGCGCACGTAAAGAGCCAGGAATCTCGCTGATGCCACAGTCGTACCATGACGCGTCAGGACGCGTCTTCGTCCTCCTATCGCTCCGGCCTTCTCAGTTCTCACCCCCACACGCCCCCGCCCCCAGAATCCCCGCCCTTCGACGCGTCGGACGATAAGCCGCACCCCAGACTACGCGCTATCGGAACCAAATCCCCCGCGCTCCTTCCTTCTCCTTCCGCATCCGTCTAACCACGTCCGTTTCCCTTGCCGGCGTGGGTGTAAACGGCCTCGCGCCCAGCTGGGCGGCGCGCGCCGAGCCTGATGTCGTCGCCCCGCTCCCATCCTGACCAACGCGCCCTGACGCCATCCTCGAACCGCGTCGCCTCACGTGTGCGCCCGCGTTAGCAGCGCAGCCCGAGAGAACCCTGTAGATCCACCACCCGCAGCGGCTGCCTGCTCAGCAAACTCACGCTGTCGCGCCATATCCGTACAAGCGTCGAATCCCCCCTCGCTTGCGCATCACACGCGCCCGGCTCGGCCCTGGTGGTACCTCCGCTAACACCAGAGCGCACCCGCCCCCGAGAGAGGTGAGGCCTCGCTGCTCGCCGGGTCGCCCACCGCGAGTCGCGCACAGCGGATTCGCTGCACCGCGGCCAGTCGCGTGTGTCGTGACCTGCCCCCGCCCCCGCGTGCCTGGCCCCCATGCCCCCATGGGGAAAGGTCTCAGGCACGGGGCGTACGCGCCCCGTCCTCGTGATAAACGACCGACCGATGGCGGTGAGAACGAAATTTTTTCAGCTGCCTGCGCGCGCATGCGAACCTTCTTCTCAAAATCTCATCGTCGGGACCGCACACGGGCGGCGGCGCCAGGGCGGTCGGTGCCACGAAGAAGCGTCGCCCATCAATCACCCGAAATTAAGTTCGAGATGGGCGCAATGGCGGGCTGCAGCTGCACGTTCCTTGACTCGCGAGCTCGCGGCGGGCGCGGGGACTCGGCCGACGCGCTTCGGAGGTGCGAATGGGAGCGTACGAGGCGTAAGTGTGTATCATATAGTCGTCTTCCTGCGCACGTAAGATCGTCGCGCCCTCCGACTGATCGTGTTCGCTGTGGACACCCACGAAGCCCGCGAGAGCACATGCGCGGAGGAGCGGTCGGTGGACGCGTTAGGCGACGAGGACGTAAACGGCCCTGGTCGGTTGTTGGAGATCTGTGCGACTGAATTGAACTGAATGGAGACCCATCGATGGCGTGCAGTCTCCCTTGCACTGGAGACTTCCCGCATATGGGCCCGCCTCTTGCGATCTCGTGCTGGATCTCCCCGTTCAGGCCGCGTTCTTGTCGTCCGTCGCCGTTCACTAGGCAACTAGGGCTAGCTCTGTCTCAGCAGTCCCAGGGAATGATGCCCCCCGACGCAGTCCAGCACACATGCTCAGGCTGGGCGAGCGAAGTGGTCCGACGCGTCGCACGTCTACGCCATACAGGATACAGGCCCCGAACCCCAACACCCCCCACCCCCCCCCCCCAGAGCGCACACGACAGCCTAAACAAGGTCCTCCCCGCCCCCGCCGCCACAGCCGACGTGACCATGCGCTCCCCGGCCCCATGTTGCTGCAGAGTGCCGTGCCGCGTCCGATCAGGGCGTCTCCCCGCCCGCGATCTGCTCGTGCCACAACGGTCCTGGCCGGGACCGTCGTCCACTAACCGGAACTCCCGCCTGCGCCTCAAAGTCGAGCCCCGGTGCCGCCTCCCGAAGCCCGCGCAAAGTTTCAACCGCCCGGAGCAAGTGTTCGTCTCAGCAGCGCAGTAAGTAAGTATACGTCTCGTCCCTCCGAGCGCGCTCTCCGATCGCCCTCACTCGCCCCTACTCGCCCGCGTCGCCGAATCGCTCGTTTGTCCGTTTATGGCCCGTATTGCAGAGTCTGACACAGGGGGTCGCGCCCGCCCGTACGTGCTCCACAACGCCTGCAATGTGCACCGCATATCGCTCCTCGCTGCCATACTTTTTCTCAACGAGCGCCGCTCGCCGGGGGCCGCCCCCTGTTTGCGAGACGATCGAAGGACCCGGACGACGCGGGGCCGCCACCCGGAATCGTTGCCGCCGGGGGGAAGGATCGCCCGCAGTAGTACTATTACAGAGCGCTATGTACGCCCTGGGGCATCCGCGAGTCTCAAGCGATCGAGCGAGTCCGACCACCGCGCTCGACCTTGGTGCCGTTCAGGAAACATTTGGGGCCCCATGACTGGGCTCGAAACCCCCACAGTGGCACGCGTTTCACCACCGCCAGGCACTTGTGCGATGCGGGGAGTAAATCAGCAATATGCCTTGCAATGTGGCTTCGGTGAAGGGCTTGCTCGAAAGGAGTCGACTTGGGTGACAGGCCTAGGGGCGACCGAAGGTTGAGGGGGATGAAGCAAATGAGTATTCTCGGTCGTCCACGACATAATCATACATCCAGCTGGCTACATGGGGCAAATTCCACGCCTAGATCTTGCTGTCTCAGTCCGTTCGTGCCGTCTACGAGCTTCATCCAAGAAGACTCTCGAGGATGACCTTGACGCCCCACGCGCCCGGGTCGGCCACACGTTCCTCCTTAAGCCTGTCCCCCTCGACGTACGCGCTCCGCCCCGCCTTCGCTTCAAGGTCGCGCGTCTTGAGCGCCGCGTCCCCCGCGGCCTTCGCCGCACCCGCAAAGTCCGCGCCCTGCGTGCTCGCAAGCGTCTCAATGAACGCGGCGAGTGGGTCAACGAGCGTGCGCGACGGAGGCCGCGCGCGCGTGTACGTGTACAGCTTCGTTAGCGCCGACGAGAGTGCCGCCGCCCACAGAGCCGGGGACAGCGTCTGCGCGCCGCCGGCATTCGCTTGCAGGCCCTGTGCGAGTGCCGAAAAGAAGATCCTGTGCACATACGCGCACGCATGCGAGGAAGGAAGGATGAAAGAGAAAGAGGGCGTCGGGCCGGCCCGGTGAGCTGCTGTCGCGGAAGGAGGACCGGCCCGGGGAAACAGACTCACGAGTAGAGCGCGCCGCTGGTTCCGCCCATCTGCTCCTCCGCGACCTTGGCGACGGCGATGACGGATCTTGTGACGTCCTCGCCCGAGATCCGACCCTTCTGCAGGCCTTTCAACACAGCTGTGCAGGCAGCGCCGGGCATTCAAGCAAACACCGGAGGCAGAAATCACAAGGACGGGCCGCGACGGACGGGACGGGTCAGCGCGAACGTCAGCCACTCCCGACGGAAACCACGCACCGGCGGCGCCTGCCTTTAGCGTGAGCCCGCAGTCACCGTCTCCCGCGATGTTGTCCATGCGCGTAATCTCCGGCTCTGCATCTGAGAGCGCGCGACACGCACGCTCCACCGCGGCGTTGAAGCCCTGTGGATCTTGGGCGCCCAGCTTAAGCGTGTCATCCGCCGCAATCCCTGCCGCCTGCGTCTTCGACCCTGCACCGATCGCATCTGCGGCTGGCGGGGTGGCACCTGACGACCACTTCCATCCGGGTACGTTCGAGGGCTCGTCGAACAAGGAGAGCAGAAGGGTGTTGTCGGGTGCTCCAGTCTCGCCGGCCGCGGGCAGAAGGAGGGTGGTGATCGAGAACCCGGGCATATTGAGACTCGTCTAGAGAAAACGACCCCATCAGCGATGTCCATTCATGCGATATCTGGGGAGTAGACGTACCATGAAAGTGCCGGCCACGAGTCGCTCGACCTTTACACCCTTGGCCTCGAGGGCGAGGCGCGCTTCACCGGCGACGTTTGCGAGTTCGAGCTCACTGACACCACCAAGGTTGTTCACCAAGAGTACGACCTTGTCTGTGCCATCGTTCTTGAAAGGCAAGAACGACCGATCGGGATCGGTGGTTGACGTCAGGAACTCGACTAGCTGTGGTAGGAGTTGGTTCAGAAGTGGCACCGGAGACAAACGGCGGTGCCCAGGCTCGTTGTGGATGCCCATTCCGATCTCGATCTCAGATTGTCCAAGGTGAGATTCTGGAGCCGCTGTGCCTGGAACCTGCGGTCGTCGTGCATGTGTTTATTAGAGAGAGACCGAAAAATCCGGACGAGGAAGCGGGGGATTGTCGTAGACGTACATGGCAGTGCTCGAGGCCTACACCGATCGTCCCCACGCGGGAAGAAACCCATTGTGCCGTGTTGTAAACATCATCGAGACTTGCGCCCCGCTTGGCCAGTGCACCCGCGATCTTGTATACGACACAAGTGCCGGCGAGACCTCTGTAATATCCATTATGAGCTGACGTGCTTCAAAAGCTTCATCCTATCACTGTCAAGCACATACCGACGACCGACGATCTTTCCCTGAGTCTTACCTACGGCAACATCGTCGCCGACGATAACAAACTTGACGCGATCGGCTTTTTCGGGGTGAGCTGCGGCATACTGTTCCTTGGCGAGCCCAAAGTTGAGGATATCTCCCGTGTAATTTCTGTCGAGTATAACGTCAAGATGCTGTCGGAGAGCTGAAATCGCATGACGTACTTGACGATGATCACGGTGCTGAAAGCAGGAACGCATATCAGAAGCGGTTCGTATAAGGCCGCAAGTCGGCTGCACTCACCCCTTGTCATTTCCCACAAGATCTATACCACGCCGAACCTGTGCAGGATTCGGAGATGCAAAGATGCTCCCGCACACGGCGGCTTTGATAAGCAGTCAGAATTCCGCGGCGAGCTCGTTGAAGCTGAGAACGCTTACCGTCAAGAACGCCGTCGCCTTCGGAAGGATCAGCGCCCGCTCCTTGCGCACAGACAACCAATTCACTCACCGACAAAACCGGCATGCGCAGGTTCGTGACCCGATCCACCACCGCAGATCAGAGCGACCTTGGAGGAGTCGGGAGAGGCGACATAGACGACTAGGTTAGAGATTGGAAGCGATGAGATCAAGGTTGCCGCTCGACTCCTACTAATCAATCTGTGTGCTTACCCTTATCCTTGACGTCGAGCGCAAGCTGGGGATTGAGGGCGCAGAGGCCGCGGAGAGAGTCGAGGACGAGAGTGTCGGGGTCGTTGAGAAAGTGCTTCGCTGAGAGGGCGCGCGCCTGTGAGACCTTGACATCGCCGGCTATGACGTACGCCACCGCGACCGGGAGCAGTACTTAGGCAGTCCTCACCTTGAGCAGACATGGCACCGCGTCGATCGATTCGGATGCGAGCGTGGGCGCGGGCAAGAGTGGCAGACGAGTATCTGAGACCTGTGGGTCAGACTGGGTATGCATCGGCCGAGCGATGGTTTATAGGGCGCTGGCGTCGGGCCTCCGCCGCCCCTGGACTCCCGCGGCATGCAAGGATAGCCTGTCATAGGAACCTCCTGTGACCTCAGCCGCGGCCCACCGGCCAGTCCCGCGGGTCCCGGGACGAGAGACCCGCCAGAACTCGCCCCTCATATCGTTAGGGGGGCTCGGCTTCGCGGAAGCTTCGCAGCATTACCACTGGCTGCCGTTCTACTTTCAACGCAAGGGTGCGTCCAGACCTTGCTTTATCCGCCGAGCGTAGTGTCATGTAAAAACCAAGAGCTGGGTGGACCGCGTTCCAGTCGCAACCAGACCGGCGCTCAGCATCCGAGCAATCCCAGACTTATCGTGGCTTGGCCTGGAGCCTGTCAGTCTCACCGCAGCTCAGAACTCTCCAGCAGTTTCCAACTGTGTATTCCGTGTCAGCGGAGCTTGGCTACTACTGGGCGGGGTTTGCCGACGCAAAGAAGGGGAAGAGGGCGGGCTCGAGTGAGATTACATGTTGAGACTATGATCTACTAGAACATACTCTCATTAGCTGACTGTAGCTACTTACACCAGTGTGTTTCTGTACATAGTAGTCCATTTGCGTGCTGAGGGAAAATGACTGATGCACAAGCTCATCCTCTCTCGTCATTCTACTCAGTTCGGTCCTGGGGAAGACGGCCTCTCGTCTTCGTCCACATCCGACTGCGCCGGGCCCGTAATCTGAGTCAGTACGTCCGTGACATCGTCCACGCCTTCTAGGTCCTCCGAGTCCAAGTCATCCAAGTCCAAGGACTCGCCCGTCTTATTGTCGTCGTCATCGTCAAGGTCTGGTTGGGCGTCTAACGACGACGGCGAGCCTTGCGATGACGGGTCCGGACCGGGTAAATCTAGGAGAGAGTGGAACGCGTGGCGGTACGACGACTCGTACCGGGGCGGTGGAAGAGGGGCCTCGGGCGGAGAAAGGCTCTCGAGTGGCGGTAGCGGAGAGCTGGGGGATGAAGCTATCTCGAGTGGCGGTAGCGGAGAGCTGGGGGATGAAGCTATCATGGATTTGGGCGTAGGAAAGTCCATGATGGTGGGTGGCACACTGCCAGCCCCGGACGGGTCCCTACGAGAGACGGAGCCCTCACTTGGCGGTGTGGGCAGTTGTGACTCCTCCGAGAGAGGGGGCTCGGAGGTCTCTCTAGGGCGCGAGCGGGCAGCTTCGATCTTCTCGTTGCTTTTCCCGCCCAGTGGACGGTTCGTCCGCCGTCGGTAGAACAGCAAGTACGCGTTCGGATTCTGCCAACCACAGCCGTTAAGAGTTAGTTTCAAAATGAAAACCTGCCATGAACACTCACTACTGCCTTGTCTGGCGAAGATGGCGTCACGTACGAGTCGTCGAAGTGATACCACTTGCCCGTAACGTGGTTAAGCGCGTATGCACGGTAGTGCCCACCACCAAGCCCTCCCATGTGCTCATCGACTCCGAATAGATCATATACTAGCGGCTCCTCCAAGTCGTGCAATCCCAGGGCCTCGACGTCTGCACCCTGTTCCGCAAGGCGCCTGCCAACCTTCCGCTCGCCGACCATCGCGGTTAGGTCCAAGCCTTCCACAGGGAAGTCCACAAAGGTGTCGATTTTGTCTCGGAGAAGACGAGAGTTACTGAAGCGTTTGAGGTGGACGACGAGGACGTCGGGCACCTTCCAGAGGTCGAAACGCTTCGTGGCTTGCTGATGCTTCTTGCAACGCGGGCAATACCACAGGTCCTCCTCCCCCAGCTTCTCCTCGCGGGTGAATTCATCCAGGCAGTCCTGCAGTGTGATACCTTTCTTCTTCTTCGCGCTCGACGCTTGGCGCGATGCGACGAGGTCGGGGTGCAAGAATTCCTCCCATTTGTTCCACAGCGCGTACTCCCACAATGGACTCTCGCCAAAGTAAAATGCCTTGAGCGGATCCTCGAATTCGATATAGAAGACGTCCTCAGGGAGCAACAACACTCCATCCGTAGATCTAGCACGGCGCTCCTCCCAGGTGTCGAAACGCAAGACGTTAGGGCCGAAGGTGCTCAGGCCGATGCCAAAAGGCTGGGTGCCGCCCTTCTGGACTCGGACCCGGAATAAATCCCGTTTGAAGCCGTTCTTGCGAGGCGGGCCGTCATGTATCGCCATGTTAGCGTCTTCGTTAGCCTGCTGAACCACAGTGGCCTTCTCATCCACGATGTCGCCTTCTTCAGGGGCAGGATCCTCTACAGTCACCACCTCACCGTTCTCCTTGATCTCGGTAACGGAGTCGCGAACAGGAAGGCTAGAGATAGGAATGTGGACAGCTTCCATCTCGTCTGAACGACCCACGACCCAGTGAGAAAGGTCTCGCGCGTTCACCGTCCAGCGCTGGAGCCGCTCCACGATGGCATCATAAATGGCTTCCGGGTCTTTGGCTTGCTCTTGAGAGATGACGGCGATGAATGGGTACCCGAAGAGAGGAGGCGAGCGACCATACGTTGGACGAGAGGTGGGCGCGTCTGTAGCAAAGACAGCGATGATGAATGGGTCGTCAGGGTGTGGCTTGTAGGTTCTGCTCTGCTGTGCGTGGCAAGGGAGTTCGAAACAGACGACCACATCATTATCGGCCAATTCGTCACAGCCTACGGTATCATCCAAGTTCTTGTAGAAACGATGGCTAAACATCTCCAACGTGAGCAACTACGAGTTTAGAAGTGATAAGTCTTGGCTGCATATGGAATCCCACATCGATTTCGGAATCACGCACGTTGTCCGGATTCGTATGCATCCACTTCCCTAAGAGTTGACGCAGGTCTTTGAAGGATGCTTCACGATTGATCTCTACTGGTATCTAGGTCGGCGCATTAGCGAGATAGAGCGACGATGGACACTAAAAACGCACCCGGACATGTGGTTTCTCTAAATCCCAGGGAATGTAGAGAACCTCGTGACACCACTTCTTTTGTACCGGTAATGGGAGCGTTAGATACATAAAGGGGTCGAATGTTATCGAGACCTGGAAGCCTGGTTAGCGAACGCCGAATCATGGAACAGTCATTCACGGCGGTGATTACCTTCTCGCACTCGGGACACACCAACGTGCTCTGATACTGGCCCTGGAACAAGTCTACGACAACGCTGTCATTTCTCTTCATGTATCCTTCCCAAGACACATTCGCCAGTTTGACAAGTTCCTCGTCGCCTCCACCCTCCCAGTCAGGTTTCTCCACGTATGGCTTCTGCAGCACACGATTCAGGTCCTCATGGAGGCCGTCTAGTAGGAATGCGACCAACTCTTGCGAATCATGCTGCTGGTAGCCGCTGAACTGCGGCGCGAAGCGCTGCAGAGTCTGCTTGAACTCACGCGGCATGAACGATGTCGAGGGAGACTCTGTGTCCCAGACACGTGCGAGGAGCGCCCCAAACGCCTGTGCAATTAGACCATGCATGCCAAGCGGGTTGTCTGGGTTGAGTTCGTCCTGAAAGACGCCGGCTAGGAAGTAATCCATAAGCTCTGGTGTATGCACGAGGCATTGGAGGGCAGAGTTCATGAAGCATGTGTTTCCCCTTCGATACGATGAGCGACTCAAAGCAGGTTAGACTAAAAATCACTAACATGTTCCCAAGACCCATAGTCCCCGGTTCTTGTGCCTTTATGCGCGTGGAGGAGCCTGGCTTGTTAACATTCACGATGGCTCCCGGAGTGAACGGAGATGTAGCTGTCACGCCTACGGCTGGTGAAGACTTCTGCTCGAACTTGGAAGAAAAGAAGTCGGGACCGTTAAACAGAGGGGCAAGTTGTGTGGGTGGTGGGGGCGGCACAGCCGGTTTCGAAGAAATCTCCGCAGCATTGACGACCCACTCTGGTCCTGGCCTTCCCATAAACTCGACAACAAATGATTCTCCAGAATCAACGAACTCCTCCTCTACCGATCCCTGCTCACTATCCAGCAATGTTGCACCGCACGTGCGTAATGTATCCGCAGAGAAGAGCAGGTCTTCTGAGGATGCGTTAGAAGGGATTCGCCACACCCGATACTGGCCTGTCGCAGCGTGCTCTGCATGGATAGCCTCCGCAAAGGCTTTGCACGCGGAGCTGACTTTGTCCGTGTGTGATACGGTGACCTTCTTGACAGAACTCGGCTGTCCTGGAATACTTGACGGAACCAAGAGGTGTACATGGAACGTAGGTGGGTGGAGCTCCAGAGCCGTCTCTTTGTGTATCCCTCGCTCGATGACCTTCCTCGGCAACGGGGATTTTGTAGGGCCGTACCTGCGAATCAATGTAGTTAGTTTCTTGAATGATCGCGGGGCTCGGTATTCCATCCACTTCAGTCCTGGCATTGCGAAGGCATCGTGCAAGAGCGTTTACATCGCGCTTTGCGAACCGGCGATCCATGCGGGGTACACGCACGCCCTCACGCAGGATTAAAAGTTTCGCGCATGTGCACGACACATGAGTCACATTGTTCAACACTTGAAACTGCAGTTATGCACTGGGGTGGCAACCCGGAAGGTGGCCCAGAATCACGGCGATCGTGTTTTCACTGGTAACAGTAATGTACGTACCATTCCTCAAGCAACTTCTGGGCTTCTTGTGGTAAGTATTCGCAATCAACGTGTTCAACCAGAGGCGATGAGATTTCCCCCGCCAGGTTACTGATGTCCGTGTTGTCCACCGGACCGATGTCTTTCTCTTCAGCCCCGCCCTCCTTGTCTTCTTCACCCGTCATAGCCTTCCGCCAACGACTATACCATCTCCGCGAGACGACATACCACGTCTCACCAAGGACCATTGGTCTCTTCATGGCATCCTCGATGTACTGCAACTTCCGAGCCAAGGTCCATGCGGTGGCAGCGGACCCAGGAAGCGTAGTGCCCTGGTCCTCACCCTGTTCAGCCATATATGCGTCGATGTCATGGTCCGTCGCAGCACTGGTGAGCGTAATGAGAGATGCGGGGGTAATCTCGTTCGCCTGGACGGCCTGTGGGTCTTGTGAAGCAGAGCGCTTTGGAGAAGAAGTGGAGGCCTCCGATTCCATAGATAACGAGCGTTGTCTCTTGCGGCCGCTGGTAGGATCGTGGATGGTTAAGGAGGGAGTGGTCGATGAGGGAGGCGGCGTCAGCATAGCATTAGTGGTCGTGGAAGAAACAGGGACAAAAGTCTGTAGAGCAGTGGCCACCGAGCCCCATGGCCGCGTATTCCTTACATACAGACGCTGATCAGCCGCCCATGTTTTGGCCCCATCTCCGCCAGGACAATGTACGCAGGTATTGTCGGTCCTCTCGCACCCAAAGCATCGGCAACACAGACAGTGAGCGTAGATAAGTCTATGTTCTACACATGGTCCGCATATCGTCTGACCACACCCGCAAGCGCGTTGTCCACATCTGTCAGGGTCGTCTCTTTCCGCCCAACCTCCATGTACGCCTCTCCCTCAATCTGGCGCCCATTTTCCGCCGTGCCGAGCCCGCGTTTCCCAATGTACCAGTGCTGTGGATTCTGTCCTCGTGAGAACACCTCGAGAATGTCGAGGCCGCTACAGAAGCCCTCAGTAAGGCGCCGATATGGACACTATTCATAGGACACAAACCTTCGCAACAGCTCCTGTCCATCATACAAGTGCTCCGACCGAGACGTGAAGGGCGCAGCTCCAGACGTGGTGAACTCGCCGTCGGAGACGATGCACTTGTCTTTCGGCTGGAGGATGTTCGCCGCGGAAGGAATGTGTTGCTCATTGATCCTACACGTACGTCAGTACGTAGAAGCAAACGGCGTGTGTACACATTAGACGTACCGCGCTTCTCGGGCAATCACCTGTTCGATGCTTGCTATGACGGCTTTGGAATGCTCCGCTAACTGAGGAAGGTTAATTGCCGCCTGATCGGCGTCAGCCACGATGGCTATGGTGCATTCGCCTTCCTATACCACACTCAATCCTACGATAACATTAATCTGTTTGCCGCTACGTACCGTGAGATGGTATACACGCTTTCTCTGGGTCTTCAGGGGGTCCTCCGTATTTGCGAGGTGAACTGGGGTCTGGAGGAAAGTGGCGACAGGAGTCGTATCCAAAGGCGGTAGATGTGCGATTCCTGGCACCGTCAAGTGCACGCCGTCGCTTTCCCCCTCTTGCGGCTCCACGGGGGACGCATTGGAGGGAGAAACATTAATGACCATGTCTCCAAGTTGTGAACTCTTGGAGAGGGTCGATGGAGAGGGAGAGGCAGCACGTGTGTACGATCCAACGCTCTCGGTCGAGATCGCCTCAAGTAAAGACGCGGTATCAACATCGAGCGTATCCATTCGTCCCGCGTTCGGCGCTGTTTCGCTGGTCTCCGGAGGTACAAGGTTGGGCGGCCCTTCCACGATGGCAGCAAGATCTGCGGGGCCGACAGAGGGACCAGACGACGCTTTGGCAGCGCCTCCTTTCCCGAAGGTCAGGTATCCTGGCCAGCCCAACTTCAGGTTCTTCACATCGAGACCGAAATTCATATTGGGCATAGCGGGCATTGATGGGATAGGAAGGCCCATGAAACCTGAATCCGTTGTACTTTGCTTCGCGTCACTGGGTGCTCCAGGCTTCTGAGCGTAGAGCGCAGCTGCACCTTCAGGTGGCCATGAAGGCTTGCGCTTGTGTTGCTTGTGCTGTGGAACTGGCGTCGCGGGAGGCGGAATGCGTTGTAGAACGTGACGGACGAGAGCTGCGGGGTATCGTGGAATACGCGCGGGTATAACATATGGCGGGATGAGGGCAAACGCCACGAGCTCTTCAGGTAGAGTCGACGCGAACTTCTCCAAGAGGGGTGTCAGTTTCGAATGGAGCGGATGCCGCGGCAGACCTGCAGCAGATAAGAAACGAGGCGTGTCGCAAATTAAAGGCAAGACGTACCGAGATGTGACCGAAAGTCGTCATCCTCCGGGTCCCACTTCCACGTGAAGATTGTGAAGAAACGCTCGAGTTGCAACTCCAGGACTTCTTGGCCTAGATTAGACAAAATGGAGCTAAATGATCCGTGTAAAAGCTTGTGACATACGTCAACGGGGGTGCAGAAAGAGATGCGCGACTTGCTCACTTTGAATTCTTCGTAGCCTCGCTCGAAGTGCGCCCGTAAAGCAGCGTCGTGCAGGGAGCCATCATGGTAGTCGTAGACAACTGCTTGACGGGGCATTGATTCCTTGCCTTTTCCTTTGGCATTTGCCTTTGGTCCCGGTTTAATCCTGTTATTGGTCGGTGGAGGTCGCGGCGTCTTCGCGACCTCATAGCACTAGGATGCATGCTCGTTAGCGTCAGGTCATTTGCTCTGATGCACGCAATGCCCGTCATATCTCCGCAAGGAGATCATGGATTCAGATGAAAGACACTATACACGACCTTTAGAAGACATTAACTCACAGCGTGCATCCAGAAGTTCGGCTCCGGTGAGAACATGATCATACGCCTCGCTTGCGAGTGTACGCTCTCACATTGGACATCTCCTTTAAACATCCTAAAGTATGCACGTATGAAGACGTGTTCTGTTATACTCATACATGAGTACGTACACTCACTCTGAAAAGTTCACCAACGCCTTCGCCAACCCAACCTGTCTGAGTATCCTATCCCTGGATACGGCATGCTCTCGCGCGGTGTAGAATAATATATGTGCCTGCTCCTCAGCATCTTCGTTGTCAGATTCAAGTAGTGCCGGCTTGAGTGTAGGATTATAGATTGTCAGGTAGAGTAGTGAAGGCGGTAGTCTGCTCATGGATGGTGGCGAACAGGGACGTACAGAGAGCGCGGGACAGCGCTTTCACTACAGAGCTTGGGCGGTCGGCGAGCCGCTCCGACAGAGCACCCGCTGACGCACGGCTTTGGTTTGGCTCTGGCTTCCATATCAGGCCATTGCGCCCCTCCCGGTCTTGCTCACCTCATCTTTCCCTCTCACCACCACCATGGATACGTCGGCTATGTCGTCCGCAGCTGCACTCAAGCTCGAGATTGAACGCCTTAGAGGTGAGTGTTGGCCAATCACCCCGGTGTAACAGCCTGATCTCTTCTTAGGTGCGATCAACCAGCACAAGAGCGGAGAACGAACAGCACCCATACAATCAACAATGCGCCCTCGGAACAACGTCTATGTCAACCCCAATTACAAGTTATCTGCGAACGCCTCAAGAACCATGGCGCCTTCAGTGCCTCCACAATCTCGGCCCCCACTTCGACCAGCTTCAAGTCTACCCCAAGAGAAACGGGATGTGCTGATCGATGGCGTTGCTTTCGAATCGTCAGGACGCTCACTAGTGCGCAAAGACTGTAAGTTATCCGCTCGCTTTCGATTCACAGCTTCTGGCGATCGTTGTCCTGGACTGTGCTGGTATAAAGGCCGCCAGTTGGTCCGAAGAGTTGCCGTTGTCCGCCAAAGTTGTCATTGGTGGGAGCAGGACCTATCTATCGTCGGCTCTCGCATGCACATCGAGCCACATATACTAAGCCGGCGCAATAGTACCCAAGCCTGCTCCAAGCTCGTCAAAGCCTTCATCCACGAGCACATTGCCAGCCCCTGCACCGTCTCATAAACCGTACCGGCCGTTCGTTAGGAGCAGTGCGGGAACGCTCACGACTGGCGCGCGAACATATAAACCGAAACCTATGCGGCGTTCTCGAGGTCGTGGGATAGGCCACAACATGACATTGGATAACACACGAAGGCCATACCAGTCTGTAGACGTCTCCGGTGCACCACAGCGTAGGACATTCATCTCTTGGCCCAGATCCCGCCGCTCCGCGCCCAAGCGCAAGTATTCCGACAAGCCATGTCCCCGATTCACAACAACAGGTGCGCCTCCGAATCCACGCCTTTCTCTCTAATATCACATTCCTATCCGATACAAACACGTCCTCTCTGACCAACGCAGGATCTTGCAACCGTGGCCTCACGTGCATGTACCAGCACGATCCCTCCAAGATCGCCATCTGCTGGCCCTTCCTGCAGGGCACCTGCACGCACTCCGCCGAAACCTGCGCGCTCTCGCACGATCCTACGCCGCAACGCACGCCACTTTGCGTGCACTTCGCCAACAACGGCCGCTGCACCCGTGTCGGCTGCCCGTTCCCGCACGTCCGCGTCGGCGCGCGCGAGGGCGTCTGTCGCGACTTTGCCGTCCTTGGCTACTGCGACAAGGGCATCGACTGCGACAAGCAGCACGTTCGCGAATGCCCGGACTTTGCGGAGAAAGGCCAGTGCACAATCAAGGGATGCAAACTTCCGCACGTCATTCGCGCGAACCGCCACCGCAAAGTACCCCCATCTCAAACAGACCCAACTACGGAGCCGTCTTCCGCAGGAGCAACGTCTTCTTCAGCTGGTTCTGATGGTGTCGTTGGAACCGACGGTGCGTCTAGCTCTCGTCAAATTACAGCTGAAGATGGGCAGCTTGGGGACGAGTTCATATCTCTCACTTTCAATGAGAGCGAAAGCGAAGAAAGCGACGAGGAAGAGGAAGGCGACGATGACGACGAGAATGTGGATGACGACGACAACGACGAGGACGGTGAATCTCACAGCGACGACCCCGGAGCCGTAGATGACTGAGAGCAATGTATTGAGTCGTCTCTGTCGTGTTCAGACATTGTAGTGTATTACCTTGGTTTTTCGCAATGACGATGGACGAGTTCTCGATAACATCGAGTGTTCCGGCGTGCACAAAGATTTCGTACTAGAATACAACGGCGGCATGTGCTGTATTGGTGATGTTCATGGCGTGGAACATATATGCGTAAGAAGAAAGACAACATGATAAACGATCCGACAGCACTACGCCTCCGTGAGCTCCCGCAGCCGACGAACAGTGCTGCACCTCCGTGTAAGCTCGAAGAAATCATCGAATGCATGGCGCTCTCACCTGCGAACGGTCGCCGCAGCGGTTGTCGAGAGGGTCCATGCTCCACCCGCGATGGTCTTCTTGCATGAGTTGCATTTCCAGATACCGACGGCAGTGCGTTTTACGGAGTCCTATCAAGATGCAATAGTGAATATACAATGCCGCGTTGCGTGGGGCACTGGAGGCGAACCTTGCCGCAGAAGGTGCAAGTGTAGCGGGCATGCTGGGTGATCTCCATCTATGCACGCAAGAATCATGAATACGTAGAATCGCAACGAGAAAACCGTACAGCGTACCTTTTTGACCTGCTTGCGCAGGGAAGCACCGTAACGCTACAAACGCAGGCGAATCATGAGAACGGACTCCCTCCCAACGGAACGTCTCCTTCTTTCAAGCCTGAGGAGAATGTACACTCACAGTACCGTACTTGCCGGTAACGCCAACCTTGCGAGTGCGTTTAGTCTGCCGGCAAGTATAAGAAGATCAGCATGTCGGCATGTATGCTAGCTAAGAGAGGGCACGCACCATCTTGAGGGATTTGCTGTCGGGGGCGTTGAGTACGGCGGCGTGCTTGCTGCCTGCGACTGAAAGCACCGCGTGCACAAATCGGGGTAAAACTGTACAGTCGAGCAGCCACCGTATTCTTACATAAGCAAGTCTAATCACATGACTGTGTGAACCCGATCTGAGCGCTACCGGAGTCGGCGAGCGACGTCACCGACTGCGCAGCGCCGCTGCGAGAGGCACTACTGACACACGGGTACGACCAATATTTGCGGGGCCCCAGAAGGGCTCACGTATCACGGACATGTTAATCCAGTTTCTGTCTCCATTTCCGGAGGTTAGATTATTCTGTGTTCTGGGCGGCGCTCGAAAATGCACTTCTATAGGCTCGAGAAGCAGCATATTACAGCATTACCACTTTTTTGTGGGCCCGAGAAACAGGCTAGAAACGCGAACCAGCTACTTAAAATGGTATTTCTCGGGCCCATAGAAGTGTGATTTCGAGTGGCGCCTAGAATCACAATAATCTAGCCTCCACAAATAGGTCTAGAAACTGAATTAATGTGTCTGCGGTACGTGAGCCTTTCTCTATCCCCGCAAAAATTGGTCGTACCCGTGTGTGAGGCACTGCCTCCGCCTCGACCAGCGCATCCATCGCCTCATGACGACCGTACTATGATTTCCGTCGTGTGCATACATCTTTTACGCGGTCCAGGGCAGTGTAGTCTGCGCTTCAGCAGTGCACAATGCTCAGTACCGTTCCTATCGCTCACATTGCACCGGCGAGAGCGGAGTCACTGATATTCACTGTTCAATTGGGCAATGTGAATCACCACGCCCGACGCGCCCGGGGGTCAATGTACCATACAGCTGGCCATACTTAGACCTGCGTGCTGTGAACCGCGGTTCTTAACACCCGGCTCCCGTGTCATCATTGCGCCCGTTCACGCGCCCGCAACACGCCCTTACCTACTGACTACCACGTACGCCTTGGTCAGGAATTATCGCTTAGCCCAGCATGAGTGCGAACGAAGAGCTTCGCTCCGTTCAACTTCAACCCGTTCCTCCCCCTTGGTCAGTCAAAGCTGAGGTACGTCGGTGATGAGATACACTTCATGGTGACTCTGTTGACGACCTCCATACAGGCATGGTGTTTTATCACCTCGATCGGTCTGCGAAGTCCCGATGACGGCGAGACCCTGCCTATCAGCTATTTCCCATCTCAAGAAACCCATCTCTATGGAGCCAGTATGAAACAAGGAGCTTTTCGCGGCGGCCGCGGCTCTGTCACTCTAATACGCTATATAGACTCACCAATTGGTAGGCAGACGACCATTTCTTCTCCGCCGGGCTTGTGGGCTGATCGATCGAACCTAGGCCCTTTCGACGAGTTGTCAATATCACCCGGCGAGTTCACGAATCCGTTTGAAGGACCGACTCACCGTATCACGCGCGCGTATGTCTCCAGCCTTGCTGCCGTCGTAAATGGTAAGCCGAAATTTCGCAGCATCGTTATGCTCTGTTGACCATCGTTGTCGTTAGGCCGTACAAACTGGGGACTCCCCCGTGAACTCGCCCAGTTCGTCTTTACCCCATCACTCGACCACTCCGATGCAACAGAGATCCGGGTCTACCCCGCAACATCTTTCTCTCCCGTAGAGTTCGCGCCCGAGGCATGCTTCGCCGCGCTCATCAAGCCCCTCCCTTTCCTTCCCTCCATCCCTGCCAGCTTCCCCCATGTCAAACTCTACCAGCCGCCATTAGAGGCCTCTGACCAGCCGGAGCTTGATGGTCTTGTCGCGGCGTCCAGGTGGCATGTCCTTGATCACGACCCGAATAGCGGGCGTGCGAGGGCTTTTCGATGCTCTGGCCTTCTCAAACCGAAGGATGAGGGAGTGAGCGTGAACCCCGACACTAAGCCACGACGTGAAGGCGACAAGGCCGTGTATGCCGACGGAGTTGGATTCCCCGAAGTGGATCCCTACAGCACTGGGATACATTGGACGGACATAGATATTACGCTTCCACAGCCAGTACCGCTGGCGATGTTGTAACTGTACGAGGGTTGGACTATACTGTAGGCGCAAGTTGTAACCTCCCACTGCGGATGACGGTGCTTGCTTGAGCTCTTTCTGTTGCGTGGCCTGTGATTTATGTTCATTTTATCAATAGTGGCATGGCTTTCAGTACTCTCATTCGCGACGGCTGGATGCCATTCTTCAATCATTCTATCCTCGGGACTTGAATACAATGGCGGTGTTGTTTCTACGCGTGGATATCTGAAGGCGCTTGTTCGGTCCGCCGGACCCCCGGCTGGACACGACCTCGACGCGTCCGAACGCGCTCCGCGCGCCCTCTCGATACGTACTTATCGCAACCCGCAACGTTGCTCTAGCTCGGAGACTCCCTCAACCTCGCTCGAAGCCTTGTTTACTCTACTGAGGTCCCCCTCCCTCCCGCACCTTTTGACGGTACACTTTCTCGGCACCCAAGCAATGTCATACACGCGAGCCGTTCATCTCCCCAGCCACCGATTTCTGAACGGTTCTGGCAGTCGCGTCGCGACTGCCGTCCGCGCTCATTCGACTCTACGACCTGGACAGACAGAAAGCCAGTCCAGTGTCAATCCAGATGAAGTCGCGCACTTTTCGAAGCTGTCGCAGATGTGGTGGGACGAGCGAGGCGAATTCGGCCTCCTGCATAAGATGAATCCCGTAAGGGGAGAGTTCATCCGGAAGAAAGTGGTACGTCTCGATATATTCACTGAATATGGTCTTGTTAGTTCAAGTGCAGTCCCCCCTGGCAGCTTGAGATCCAGCGCGATGACAGCGCCAGCGATGTCAATGAGGCACGTCCGCTCACCGGCTTGGACGTGTTGGACGTGGGTTGTGGTGGCGGGTTGCTTAGCGAAGTGAGTGCTCGTGTGAGCTTTGCTGTTTATTATATCTCATCACAGCAGCTAGACTTTGGCAAGGTTAGGCGGTAGGACATTAGGCATTGATGCCACCCCCTCCAACATCGCCATTGCGTCATTACATGCTAGCGCAGACCCCAACTTGTCCGGCTCTTCCGCAGGTGGACTCGGTTCCCTCGCGTACGAGCACACATCTGTTGAAGAGCTGTTAGCTCAGCGGGGACCCAAGTCGTTCGATGTTGTCTGTTCAATGGAGGTTATCGAGCATGTAGACAACCCGAGGACGTTCTTGTCCAATTGCGCCACTTTAGTGAAGGCGAGTGACCCGCTCAGCCGCCCTATGTGGTCAAACACTTACTCTTCACTGTAACAGCCCGGCGGCCATCTCTTTCTATCCACAATAGCACGCACACCCCTGTCATATATGCTGACCATCTTCGCAGCCGAGCACCTCCTCCGACTAGTTACCCCTGGGACACACACCTACTCCAAATATATTAATCCGGACGAACTCGTCAACTTCTTCACTGAAGCCCCCGTAACGGCCGAAGACGCTCAACCCGTGCGCCCATGGATATCTCGCCTTTATGGCGGACACCCTACGCGTACCGAAGCTGAAGTTCGTGGGATGCTATACATTCCGTGGAAAGGGGAGTGGATGCTCGTTCCTCGGGGTGCACCAGGGGCCGACATGTGGGCGGAAGCCTGCAATTACATGTTCTGGGTCCGACGACCATTTGAATAGATACCGCGCCGCGGTCTTTTCCTGATTCTGGAATACTCATCGCCTTGTGTGAGATGGTGCTGTGGACTATTTTGACGCAGACAGGTTATACGTGGGAAGATATGTACATGTAGGCATCTCCTTCAAGGTCAGCTCAATATGGTTGTGTGGTAGTCAACGCAAGAATAGCCAACGTGTTCCTGGGAACTCAACGGGATTGTTTTCGGTGCGTGCCATATTTCCAAATCCTGCGCTGAACTCACGAGCAGCGTCCCTCATACGTCGAACAGTGTCATCAACATGTGGTTATCGCGCCGATACTCCAGGATCGGCTACAATGAAAAAGAAAACATCGATCCAGTCCGAATTGGCACCAACGTGCGCCCCCTTGACTTCAGGCTACAGGTACTGCGTGAGGCGGAACAATAATGCCAAGATGACCCTCGAGATGGAATTTTGTGGTATCGTCCTCGTTTATGGCCCACCGTTAATTACGAGCTCGTCTATCGTCGAACCCCACCTTCATCCCAGCGAACTGCTCTCGCATGAGGACGGTGCCTCCAGCTCAGCCTACGTCCTCACTCCTTTCACATCCTCCCCGGGCTCGATGCAAATCCTCGAGGCGCAAGGATGTCGCCATCCATAGCAAACTGGGTCCTGCGAGCCCCTCTGGAAAGAGACATTTATTCCGGTACTCGACACTCGCTCTTTCCCCCAAACTATCACAACCCCGCTCGCATACCCACACCCATTATCCCCCTGTTCAGTATCAACATGTCTTTCCTTCGTGGCGACCTCACCGGCGGCTCCTGGACGACCCCCTTCGGCACCCCCTTCTTCGTCTGGAACGGCGACGGGTACAGCAAGCTGCCGATCGAGTACCTCAAGGCCGAGTACGTCGCGTGGGAGCAGCAGCGCCTGGCGCGCGAGATGATGGCAGCGACGACGAGTGAGTCGCCCTCTGCCGGTTCGGAGGCTGACATGTTCGCCCCCACTCCGGAGGTCACCCCCAGGGCACCCGACGAGGCACTCTGGACGGCGGCTGGACCTACCCTCAGTATCAGCTGGGCGGACGATGTCGAAGAAGAGTACTTCCGGGTCGACAGCGCCGACTTCACTTCGGACTCGGATTCGGACTCGGAGCCCGCCATCGAGAAGCCCGCTCAGTCTGTACGAAGCTGGGCGGACGAGGTCGAGGAGGAGTACTACTGGGTCGGCGCGGCTGACCTGGACGGCTCCGACTCGGACGCTTCTGTGGCCATCTCGTCGGCGTCGTGTTCAAGCGTGGAGGTCGATCCCTCCATGCTCGAGGACGCGGCGTCGATGATCGGCGATACGAGCGTCGGGGACATACAAGCGTTCCCCCTCGGTAGCTGGGCGGACTCGCTCGAGGACGACGAAGAAGATGTCTCTCCGGCGGCGTGCTCGTCGGACATGAGCCTGGACGATGGCGGTGAAGACTTCGAGATCGCGGGCGACGGCGGAGAGTGCGTCAGCCGCTACCGGTATGTGTTCTTTGCAGTCTACATTCAAGCAGCATGAGACTAATGCGACGCATACGTTCACAGCGACGTTGTGTCCTTGCAGGACGAGGAAATAGATGTGGCGACCACGGGCCCGGTAGAGACTGCCGCAGATCTTCGGTACGTTCCATCTGATATGCACTTGCTCAGACAGCACATTGACTGCTGTGCACATTTAGCGACCAAGATGAAGAGGACACGTCGAGCAGCTTTCTAATGGACCGGTCGTCCGAGTATGCGACCTCACCAACGCTCTTCACCATCCTTGAGGAAGAGGAGGACGAGGAGCCGGTCGGGACGATAACGCAAATCGGCTGGGCCCCTGCACAGACTGTAGAGACCGCAGTGGGCAAGATGGAGGAGACGACGATTAGGCACCCCTCGGAGGAGAAGACGGGCGCACAGGCGGAGAGCGTGGAGATGGATTGGCTACTAGTTGAGGACCTTGAGCAGGAGCCCGAGGGACTCGGCGGAGAGGGCTATGTACTCGTCATACTGGTCGAGATCCTCCGTCCGCCTGGAACGTACACGCGGATCGGGCAGCGCCGAATCCCCCGGCGGGCCGCCTTCAATGACACGGTGAGCACACTCCTTGAACATAGATACGAAACGTACCGGCTAACGAAGAGGCCCAAGGCTAACGTTGGGGGTGTCCTCCGGGATCGGCTACAGCCCAACGCACAGTGCTCTGAAGCCTGCAGGCGGGTGGTTAGGTATGTGCTTTGTGATCTGTACACCTTGGGTAGAGACTGAGAATGGTCCTAGGGCATGTATTCGTAGGATGCGGAAGGGACATTTGGCGCTGGTCCTCTGGAGGTATTCGCCTATGCTTCATGTACGTTAGTAGGTCGCCTCCAGGGGAGGGTGGATGGAAGGGTCTTTAGTGCCCGTTTTCTGAGGTCTCCTGTTTGAATTGTATGGCAAAAGTTTCGCCAGGAACTACATAGTAGCGCTTTCGTCGCGTTACCTATCCAATTGTAACCTCGGGTTCTTAATTTTTTTCCACTTCTCACACGCGACATCAAGTGAGGCGACGGTCTATATGATATACAGATAAAATTACATGGTATGCTGCGAGCCACGAGCAAGGAAAAGCGATGTGAAAGAGAGCAGAGTCACGAACCGTAGGGCACCAGGAAACCGGGCAAGAGAAGAGACCAAAAGATGAAGTGGGGAGAAAATGCGAATGGCTTGTAAAACGGGTGAGAAGTGGAACATGGATCGATGGAGATGGCAGGGGTTGAGATGGCGAGACATGTGCTGAATGACGAAGGAGCGATGCGTGTGACGGATGAACACAGGGGTGATAACATGGCTACGGGGTATGCCCGAGAGCAAAAGATGAGTGAGTGGACCGACGGGCGCAGAACAGATCCACAGAGTTGGCCGAAATCGCGCAATGTAAAGCAGGCTGTGGAGTTTAGCTCATGAGCCGCCCACCCCAAACAAGCCGTTCTTGGTGAGCGCGAACAGCCCCGCGAAGTGTAATCCACACAATCCACATGCATGCGCAGAAGACGAACGCGAAGATAGTGCGCTGCAAGAGTCATTGTCAGGACGACCCCGCGCAGGTAACCGGGCTGAAACACTGACGACTAGGATCTTCCACTTTTTGCTGACGGGCGCATTTGGAGTAAATATGATGGTGCGCAGCCGTAACGACACCGGAGTATTCAGCCATTCCAGTGATGACATGAACTCTTTAGCCTGTGCATTACGATACCTCGTGAGTGTCCGGGACGGCGTATGAGGTAAATGATGACTAGCCTTGTCCCGACCGCGGTCATAAACTTTGCGAATGTCTCGGATCTGAGAGCCGACTTCGGGCAGCTGCTCCTCTAATTCAAAGAGGACGGCGAGGTCCTCTTCGAGAGAGTTGGCAACGGTGGGGACTGTCTCGGTCAAGGCAAAGTCCGCGCGATCACGTGTTTGCTGCGAGACGATGAGTGAGGCTCGTTGTACGGAGGACGGGATACGGACCTGAATGCCGCTGAAGACTTCGTGCAGCAGGTTCTCTATCGCGCGGGAGTTGCTGAGGTCGAGTGCGAGCTTGGCCTATTATATACGGGTGTCAGTTGCGGAGTCGGCCAGAGAAGGTCCTGAGAGCAGATGATTGTAGCCACGCCAGACTGGAAGCATCCTGTGTTAGGATATAATTCGGCAGCTGCGCCCAGGGCAGGGGTTGCTCCAAGGGCGCGTGCTCACACGACGTCGCTGTCCCATTCCATACACTCGAGCGAGGATGGGACGCATGTGATAAACTTTGTCTGCGCCGCGAAGAGGCAGACGCCAGAAGAGCGGCGCGTCTCCACGGCGGAAGACAAATGACGGGACGTAAGGCATTGCGCAGAGCGACAGGAGGAGGGCACGGTGCGAATGGAGGGCGAGGAGTTGGACTGACCTCGACATCCTTGATCTGCCGTTCGTAGTGCGAGGCACGCTTAGTGGCAGAGTCGAGGGCCAGACGTAGGTTTCTGGACATGATGCATATAGCGACCCGAACGTCTGACAGCGACGAAGGTAACGAGACGTACCGGGGCTCCCACCTCTGCGGCTCCCCTGTTTCACGGGAGCTGCCAAGATCGCTGCTGTCTGTGAGGCGGCTGGGACCGGGCTCGTCGTAGGTCGAGATGGAAGACATGAAGACGGTCGGAGGGAGAGTGCTCTGCAGGCCTGACGAAAGCTGAAGAAAGAGCTTTCAGAGAGCTCAGAAGGAGGCCCTGGAGCCCTGGGAGGGCGGGAAGAGAAGAGGGCAAGAGAAAAGAAGAAGGGAGACGAGAGCGGGCAGAGACGGGGAGAGGGCTTAAGTATGAGGCGGAGGCCCCAAGCGAAGGCCCCAAGCGGAGGCGGCAGGCAATTTACGACGAGTACGTAAATCCACTCAACTCGCCGGGATGCCGCCGGCGTCCTATCTAGTCTCAACCCACGTGCCCCTTCTCCCTCATCCCCGCCGGAGCTGCGGTCCGTTCCCTCTCCTGCCTCAACCAAAGTCGCGTATTCAGCGCTTCAGCGCTCAGCCCGGCCATCGACCATGTTTGCATCCTCTCCCCCCACCAAAGACCAGCTTCTCGCCGCCGCACAGGCCCTCTGCAATGCATTTGCCTCCAAGGCAGACACGGATACCCTCCTTTCCCACTTTTCCTCCACCCACCAGATCTCTGCCACCGAGCACGGCCTCTCCTTCCTTGCCCCCTTCCTCGGCCGCGTCTTCACCGGCAGATCCGGCCCTAACTCGGTTGCCGCATACTTTCAGCTCCTCCAGGAACATCTCACTTACGAGAAAATGTCTTTTTCCTCTTGGGTCGTCGACCCCGACGCCCAGCGTGTCGCCCTCAAGGGTCGCGCCACATTCACCTGGCTTTCCGGCGAGGGCAAGGGCCAGTCCTGGGAGGAGGAATTCGCCTATGTCCTCGACTTCGATCAGAATGCCAACGTGACCGATTATCAGGTTTGGGCGGATACTGGTGCTGCCTACCTTGCCCGCACCGGTCAGCTCAAACAGCTGGAGGCGGCCAGTGAGATCAGCAGTGGGGTACGTGCTTTCATTTCATGCAACGCACTCCTCCACTCGAAGCGAGCGCTCAGGGACCTTGCCCTCCGCCATCCCAATTACAGCAGTCGCAGGCACAACAAGTGGTGCTCAGCGATGATGCCAGCGATAAGACGGTGGCGTAAGTTGTACGGTCATGGGAAGCCGCCCCATCGCTAGTAGTACGAATATGTATGTGCCTGTACCTTTAAATCCTCTCCGCCCTTTGGACGCTGCGAATACATGCGACGCTAGCTCTGTATTTTCTCGATACACAGATTCCGCACATTCGTCGAGCGGCATCTCCAACATACAAAGTAGCCAAATATTGCGTAGTCTTCCATCAGAGAGTTGGCAACTTCGTGGTCTCGGGGTGCTTACAGCCTTGTTATGTACAGCCACGTTGTCCACAACGTTGGAAGCGTTGAAGTATGTATGTTTCTGCCGGGTCGTTGTTTCGACCGAATTTTCGCCATAGAACACTGCTTACCAGATCATCTATGTTAGTGGACTGTGCAGCTACAGTGACGCGGGCGCACCCACATACCTGCGCGCACACTCCTGCGTGCATAGATCCTTGCCACTCATTGAAACCAGTTCGTGTCTCAATGCCATCGAAAGGCTGGGTCCATGACATCTCTGACATTTTCATCTCTAGCCATCATCTGAATATACCACAGAGGACCGTATTCAATGAGTAAATTTCTTGGTTAAAACATCATGTAGATCGTCATTCAGCGGACTTTGACTGCGACAAATGCACCGTTTTATTGAGATGAGAACCACGCCCCATGAATACGCCCATTTCCTTTCAGGCTTTCGATAGCTCATTTAAAACCAAGGGGTGGCACAGGCACATAACACAGGCGCATATATTTCAGCCTCCCAAACCGTCCTCTAGACCCGGCTCGTTCAGTATAAGCGTCTCATTTCTCGATCCTACAAGCTATAGCTTCCATACATTTCCCAAGTGGCACGCCGAACGTATGTGCGTTTGGGGCAAGCGGAACAACATGGCGTACGCCGCAGACACAGCAAAGAATCAACCGAATAACCGAGCGATGATCGCCCAACACAAGAACATCCTACCGCTATCTCGAATGCGTCTGAACATCATATACTATCCTGTGCCAGCCTTGGCTCAGCAGTAATTGCAACTTGAGAGAGCGATTCACTTACTCAGACAAGATAATATAATTCACCAGACAAGAAGAATGCGGGTGCAGGATGGTACGCTAGTCGACCTCGCAGCGGCGCTCTCTTGCGGGTGAGGCGGTATGGGAGCCGCGTTTCCACTGGCTCCGCTAGTAGTCCTGGCTTCGCGATACAAGACCCAACAATGACGTCGTCCTCGAGTTCTTGCGACTGACCTACGCGGGGAAGTGCGTAAGGGTGCACGTCGAACACATACGTCGTTAGCTCCTGGTTGCGTTGCCCCATGCCCTCGTCGCACAGCGACACAGCACAGAGCGAGCCCAGAGTCGAAATCCCAACCAGTCTTGTAGGAACGAAAATGAGACGCGCTGCTTCGGGGCCCCACTCGACCCAGGGCACACCAACGGGTTCCGCATCCATAGGGCTCATGTCTGGCGGCACCTCGGAGAGTGAGGTTTGCTTGAGGAGTGCGGCGACAGGAATCATTATGATGACGTTGTCTCGTGCCACACGGCCGGCGTCAACAACTTCGTACTTCACCACGACCACGGCGGCGGACGGATCACGTTTGAACGCTGCCTTGGAGTCTGGGAACTCGAGCGGATGCTGCAAGGAGCTGTCAAAATGTTTTACTTCCGCGCCTTCGGCGAGGGGCGGCAGCTGGAGGCGGCACGCGTTGTACCGACGATGTTCACCACTATGGGAGCCCGAACGGTTATTTCCTGGATCGACCTCACGTACAGTCAGTCCGGATTTTGACGCTATGAGGATATGACAAGAGTCCAGGATGTGGCATTGTATGTTCTCGGGCGAGTACATGCCCATCATGTTCTCATCCTGTGTGAAGGTAGGCGACCGTCAGGCTATGTTTACATTGTGGGTATTTCATCAATACCTACGAAGATATTCTCTGCCCAGACTTGGACGCCCGTCTTCCAGTTCCATACATTGATGTCTATCCACTCACTGGTAACCGTCCACGCAAGCAGATCCCCGTAGACCGAGACTCGGTCGTCCGCATCGATAGCAGGACCCAGCTCGCATAACATTTCGAGTATTGGTCCCCGCGCCAAAGGATGGGGTGCCCCATTGGAAATGGACAAGAGCCGGCACTGGGCCATGCTAGTCGGCGTGGGATGAGCATATGTTCCAAACCCCGACGAACACCAGAGCCACTTACGCTCCCAGCTCCAAAGTTGTGACGACGAGTAGGTCCTGCGCGATGTCCACAGCGCAGGACTCGGCGAAGTAACAGTCCACACCGCTCTTGCCGATATCGAATGACCACTTCTTCTCCATGATAGCGAAGGGGATAGACTCTGGGCGAACAAGTGTTACCGAACCAACGTCATCCGTGGTGATGAAGGGTGCGACACCACCCGTCGGTTGGAATCGACGGCCGCGGGCAAGCTCAAAAGGAAGGGCTGAGATCCCGCCGAGATCCAATGTATCTTGAAGCGTCTCAACGTCTTTAATACGTGACCCGAGGCTCTCGTGTGGAGACAGAGGCGCGTCGACCATTGCGGCCCGTTTCAAAGCTATCTTGTATCGCAAAGCCGGGTCACACCTAATAACTTTTTCTAAGGCTCGACACGTCTGGGGGGGGACACGTCAGCTTAAAGAAAAGCGACTATGCGGCCGCGGTCACGCCACTGGTCCATACCTGTTGACAAGCCACGATGTCGTCAACATCGAGACCTGCTAGAATGTGCACCTGCAACTCCGGAGGGATTGTTGTTATGTTAGGCCCTGGGGTATGCATAATTGACGGGCAGGAACCTTCGGAACTAGCACTAGTGGCCAGAAATCGTAGTCGGGATTGAAGACTCGGAGACCGAGGCGGTCAGAAGGAAGACTCGGAGATGAGATGTGAGCAGCCGGACCGCAATCACTGTATATCACGAGTTATGTTGGTGACGTCGCCGATGTCGACCAAGAGTTCAATCGAGCTTCGTATCTCAAAAGGCGGTGGACTCGGAGTCTTCAACGCGAGTCGCGACCTTTTGTACGTTGAGTTGTTTGGTCGTGTTGAAGATATAACCACGTGATCGCGTATTGAATTTGATCCATACATACTATGATACGCTTCAACCTCATTTATTGATCATCGTATAAGTATACCGTCCTACGGTATAGTCCGCGCTCTGCGCTTCGATGAGCAGATCTAAATTTCGTGTCTGCCGGAAGATATCGTAGAGATATTGTAAGGTGATGTTCGATCGCGACGGCAAATTGAAAGTGCTATTGAGAGGAGGGGGCGCAAAACCGTGGTACGGATACTATGTGCAACCTGATTCAGCCAGATCGCAAAGTAATGTTGCAACAGGTACGGTTCATCTTCTGGTGCTTTTACGCGTCTAGATACAGTATAAATACCAATATGATCGATCCTCCTCGGATAAGCTCAGACCGTCGAGGAACAAACTGTTACAACGGGTCTTAAGTTATAAGCCTGTTGCAACTGAATGCAGAAAACATCCTTACATCAACAAGTACAACGGCTCTGTCTCGCTGCAAACATTTGAGTGCCATAAGGAGAAACGGAGAGAGGCTTATTGGCAGAGCGAAACGATCATCGGAACCTTCTGCCTCTTCGTGGTTCCCCTCTTGTTCGTCACACGAAGAAGAGAGACACCACGAAGGAGCAGAGAGCTCTCCAGAAGGAGTTGTGTAAAAGTGGCATTAGCGTCGGAATCCGCGCCCACGACAGTGCGCACTGTCGCAGTCGCGGAGACTCCCGCTTATGAGGGGAAACAATTTCCTAGACCTCATAACCCTCTGTTCCTACGTGTTGGTCGTAACCAACATACCCAAGAAATGTGATGTGTCCCCCAGAACTCATAATCCGCCCCCAAACGAGGTGCGGAGAGGACGTATGGCAAGTTACGTCCTCGCAGGTCTCCTATCAGACCCGCAATTCCGGTCGGCAGACCGGGAAGCGGAAGTGATCCACGGAGAGTGGCTAGTCCTCCGCGGTTCTCACAACCACTATCCGTAAAGGGTGGCAAGTCCCCCACAGACGTTGAAAACTTCGCGCTGAACGCTCTGCGTCCACGACCAAAGCTTCCAGCGAGCCTCGGCAGTCATACCCCCCGGAGCCCACATTACCTTGCCGTGACATACGAGTACGTCCCGATTGTCTTGGTTTTTCGATTATCTTCTTTTTCTTCGATCCCTTGACTGTCGTCTTCTTCTATGTCGTCACCTTCTTGACCGTGGCCTTTTCTTGCCCGCGCGCCGCCGGTAACCGCCGTAGGTCCACGCTCCCAGGCCTGAGAGTCCGGTTGGACCCTCAGCGCCGGGCACGTTGCCCGTACCTAGGGATGAACCGCATCAGTGTCCTGCTAAAGACGGATAAAGCCGACGACTAGAAATCGACGCTGCAGCAGCAGCTTCCTTCTCCTGTCCCCGCTCGCCGTATTGCGAAGTCACAACTTTGCTGTCGACATGTGCCGCATCAGATGCGTGTCATTGAATTGTAGGATAAGGAGACCACGTACCATAAGTAGCGCGCACGCCAATAACATGCGTTTTCTCTGTCTTCATCCGCAACCTCATAGTCTTCTCCGCGATCATACAGGGTAACGTCCGAGGAACGTACTGCAACGAGCATGGTCCCTTCGTCCGCGAGCGGGGGAGCACAGCTGCCAGGGGGGAACGCTTGTATGCTCCCGACACTCATGTTGTCGATCGTCAACGCGTCCACGGGCGCAGAGGGATCGACCTCCACGCTCGAGTCCGACGTATCTGACCCGACCACACCAGCGTCCGAGTCCAAGTCCGAATCCGAGTCGGCAGCGCCAACCTGGTAGAACTCTTCCTCGACCTCATCTGCCCAACTGCTAACCGGCCGTTCGGCCGTCACCCAGACGCATGTAGCCGGCTTCTCGGAGGCGGTCTCCAAGTCGAATTTGTCGGTGTTGACTCCGAAATACTCCTCCTCGACCTCGTCGGCCCAGCTCTTGACGGGGGGTTCGGCCACCAACCGAGAGTACTCGGCGGGCGTCCCGACTGTGGGCTCAGAGCCCGAGTCAGAGTCCAGGTCAGCAACATCGACCCGGAAAAACTCATCCTCGACCTCGTCTGCCCAGCTGCCGGTGGCAGATCCAGCCGCCGTCCACACATACTCGGTCAGTTCCTTGGCGGCCGTCTCGTCGATTCCTGCCTCCACCATCCCGGCCAAAGCGGGAACACGTATGTCAGCCTCCGAACCGGCAGAGGGAAACTCACTCGTCGTCATCATCTCGCGCGCCAGGCGCTGCTGCTCCCATGCGATGTACTCGGCCTTGAGGTGCTCGATCGGCAGCTTGCTGTACCCATCTCCGTTCCAGACGAAGAAGGGGGTGCCGAAGGGAGTTGCCCAAGAACTGCCGGCAAGGTCACCACGGAGGAAAGACATGATAGCAGTATGATGGGGGAGTATCGAGAATGAGTGACGATGGTACAGGAAAGAGATAAGTAAGGAGAAGTGGCTTTCGGAGACGGGTATAAATGCCCCCTCTTGACGCCGCAGTTCGAAGGCCCCTGTCAGAGTGTGTGCTACGAATGGCGAAATCGTTGCGTGTCCGGAGCATTTGCATCGAGACTAAACATGGCCCAATAGGTGTCCTCCCAAAGCGCACACCCTACCTTCCATTTGAGACTCCTCTTGTTAAATGAGCACGGAGTTAGGGTCACCCTTGCGGCATCAATACGGTGACCTGAAGGAGCATTAGGGAGCAGGTCAATGCTGTGAAGGTCAGGAGGGCAGCACAGTGGTGTTATTCGGGTCTGAACGGTTATATTCTATGTATGTATTTTCCGTTTCTGGGAACACAATCAAATGTTCACTGTATATAGTGCAAAAAGTAGGTTCATCAACGTCAGAGGAGGATCATAATTCGTATATTGAACTCACCAAATAGGACGTGCGTCTTCATCATGGTACGTCCTCGGTTCGGACGCTGCATTGGCCAGCCGTGGCACGGTCCAACGTGGGGATCCAAACGGCCCGTGGGAAAACGTTGGCCGCCTTCAGCACGCTCACGTGCCACTTGCTTCCGAGGAGCACGCTCCAGAGACCAGCAGGGCTCCAGCGCGTTCGGGACCCAGAGTTCTGAGTCGGCCGCGGGACAGTTACAACAACCGAGCCACAGGGCCACACGTCAGTGCTACGACCTCAATAGCGAGCACTCTCGAACCACTACTGGGTCTCTTTCCAGCTCGAATCCGCTACACACACCAAGTAATGGCGATAAACTTCGCACATTGTGTCGCGATCGCATCAAACTCGAATGCCAGATGTTGCCGCATCAAACGCGACCGCAGCCTGCTTTTCAATTCGATGACTACCGCGGCACTCAGGTGAGGGCTTGGGTTATGATGTGAGATATGCATGCATGTAACCTATTGTCTGTCTACTCGCATACGTGGTGTGTTCCGCCCACACTAAGACATGACTCTTGTCGCCGTCTGCAATTGTACACACTCCGTCGCCATTTAGTTGGGAGGTGACCAGTACCAGCCTCAACTGTGATGTCAAATTTTGCCGAGCGTACAACAAAGGTACGATCATCGGTGTCAGATGCTCGGATAGCGTATGCCATCCCAGAGATATAAAGAGAGGCTGCCCTCGCGGACTCTGTTCCGTCCTGGGCTGTTCATCGCCACACCAACTGTTTTCGCTCAACATGCCGATATATTATGGCGTCGTTGGTGCATCTCGCGGTATTGGTCTTGAGCTCGCCCACCAACTAGTAAGTATCTAAGACTCGAGGCAACGAAGATTACTCAACGTCCCGTAGACCGCAAGACCGGACGCGGTTGTCTTTGCATTCGTACGAAGTAAAGAGTCGTCCATCCAGCTGAATGAGATCGCAAAAAAATCGACAAATTTGCACGTTCTCGAAGCCGATGTCGTCGATTATGTCTCATTAGAGGTAATCGAAGGTCCTTTCGTGTACGATCATGACCGCTAACACCTATGTTCCACAGCGGGCAACAAAGCAGATCAGTGAGATCTCCGGAGGCAAACTAGACTGCCTCATCCATAATGCCGCAAAAATGGATGCTAAGACGCTCTATAAAGATTTCGATGATTTGTGGGTTGAATCCGTTTTGACTAGCGCTCTTCTTACTTGGGGTGATACTGATTTGACCGCAGTGAAGACATGAATGAGCTTGATGCAGACTTCACGGACGCCGTACGTCGAGAACCCGTTACGTCTTCTCACTACAGGCCTATGCTCAAAGGATACATATAACATTATATGCAGTACAAAACGAACGCGCTCGGCGTCATTCACTCTATCCGCGCCTTCCTCCCCCTACTGCAAGCAGGGAGTACCAAGAAGATTGCCGTCATCGCGTCCGAGGCGGGTGTTCCCAACTTCGTGCGCAAGGCCGCTATCCCGCACATGTCCGCGTACGCTATGAGCAAGGGGGCCGCTCTCGTCGCCGTATCCAAGTACGCCGTCAAGCTTGAGCCTAAGGGTTTCGTCGTTGCTTCGCTCAGCCCGGGGATGGTTGATACCACCGCTGGCGACGAGGATGCCAAGCGCGACATGGACGCCCTCCTCGGTACATTCAAGCGAGCTGGTTTCCCGCTCAAGGTCCTCACGCCGGCTCGATCAGCCGAATTGCTCCTCAAGGCTGTCGACAGGCTTTCCGTGAAGGACAACGGAAAGCTCCTAGCGCCAACGCTGGAAGCGAATCTCGGGGTCATCAAGGGAAAAATATTCTCTGTTATTGGGCCAATCTTGATGGCAGTGTGAGCTCTTGTATAAAGTGGCTATTTTCCAGGTAGTATACATCGTTGCATAATCATACGAAGTCGTTAGATCGTAATTCAAAGTGATACACACG
Organism: Grammothele lineata; assembly: GCA_002150815.3. Classification (NCBI taxonomy): domain Eukaryota; kingdom Fungi; phylum Basidiomycota; class Agaricomycetes; order Polyporales; family Polyporaceae; genus Grammothele; species Grammothele lineata. The sequence continues at coordinate 600,705 of NDFF03000381.1, read as the reverse complement.
CCAAACCCAAGAAGTTAATGAGAACCTTCTCCATAGCCATTTCTCGTTTATATTATCAAACCTCGACGAGTCGCATGCGCTTAAACCGGCCAAGACTGCGAGCGCACAGTCTGGATCCAAGAGGCAGTAGCATGCGGATACTGCCCGAATCATTAGTCTGTCGTAAACCACTCAGCAGTCTGCCCATACTAACCTGCCAAGTCATAACCCCACCGGCTATTCCGACGTTCCGCAATTCGTGAGACTCGTCTGTCACACGGAAGCGGGAGATGGACACTCACTCCAGCCTTGGTTCTTTGCTTGTGCAACACATCCTGCAAGCGTAGAAGGGTCGATGTACCCGCCGCTGCTCTCGTCGGCTGTCGTGGCAGGCTTGCCGATGACGAGCTTGCTCGCGGGTACACCGTTGGCGATGATCTGGAAGAGCGCTGTTTGGGGCCAGGTTGAGGAAGAAGTTGTAAGAAGGCCCGCGCAAGTAGTGTATTCGGACTGGCCCTCTGTCACCGATCAACATAAATGCTATTGAGTTATCGAGACCTTGGCTGAGCAGCTGTAGTGGCACATACGGTTATAAAACTGGACGTTGTACTAGTCGAAGGCAGTCAGCTGATGTCGGTCTATCAGCAACATGGAGGCCCGCTTACCCAGTCGATCAAGCTCCCTACTTGTTGGTGGACCTTCAGGTACCCACCGCCGGGGTAATAA